>CABHPR010076719.1:0-10194 GCA_902168415.1 Peromyscus melanophrys
TTCTCTTGTTCATTTCTTTCTTCCTGGAGCCTTCCCTGCCTCCCTAAAACCGTGCGGCATTGTCATCCTGGCTGATTTACCCTGATTTAGGATGAATATATTCTTGATCCCTTTCCCACCGTCTCTGTACCTATTCACTTTTTTCCATGAGGCAGAATTGGTGGACTAGGCGTTCCGTGTCTGTCTACTTTTCCTTGGCCAGTGTGAGGCTGTCTGGAGGCAGAGCTGACCCGAGGCTGTGGATACTTTTCATTGGGATACTCAGCCTCTCTACCAAGCGCTTGGGTTTCGGAGAAGAATCTTAGCATCCTTCTGCTGAGGAGGCATATATATTTAAGGATGAGAGAACCCAATCAACAGGCAATTAAATGAAGTGTTATGACATAAGGGGGTACAGGGAGCAGATTGGCTCAGCTCACTTTGAGTAATAATTGAGGCAGTTCCGTGTGGAGATGCTAATGCATGAGTTCCATTCTAGCAGCGATGTGAAAGATGAGATACAGGTCTAAAGAGATGGACTCACAGCAAATACCTATCCTGGTCAGCTCTGCAAAGAGATCTTGTCTGTATCGGGAAGCTAAGGCACTTAGGGATGTAAAGGTTGATAAGTAAGCAGACATCCCCACCCCCCACCCATCTTTCGCTTGCCCAGCCTCATTAAGATTCTAGGCCATAGCCACCACCCCCTTTTCCCTGGTAGGTTTCTAGAGGTATGTTATAGGGCCCAGATGGCATGTCTGGGCAATGCATCTTAAAGCTGGTTTTTTTTTTTGTTTTTTTTTTTTTTTTTTGGACAATCGAGTCAGGACCAATTACAGGATCCTGTGCACAGCAGGCCTCGTTAATGTGCTCAGCCTGGGATAGGCAGAGGCTGGTAGGTCTGGGGAATTGGCTTAGCCCTCACTAAGGGGCAGTTGGGAAGAAGAGAGGAGAGAGTCACTGATTTCTGGGCTGCCAGGTTGGTCTCCCCATGTGAGCGCTTTCTGCGACTGAACTCACCCTTCTGCCCCATGGGCACACAGTGTATCTTTACTGAGCAAGCAAATGAAGATCCAACTGTTTTTTCACTGAGTGCTTAGAATATACAGTGCTCAGTACTCACCTTTTATTAAGCTACTAGATGTATGAAACAGTATCACAGTGTTATGGAACAGGCAGCTAAGGCTTCCTCAGATGGGGAAAGGAGTTTGTCATTTGTCTGAGGTCAGGGACCTCAAGTGGAGAGAAAAACAGACAAGTTTTTGGATATTTATCTTCCCTCCCTCCCTTTTCCCCTTCTTCCCCCCACCCCTGCTTCTTATCCACTCACCCCTCCTCCCACCCCCGCATCACATAGCTCCATTATATGCTCCAATCTCGATTTGGTCCATCTGGAGACCCAGGTCAAGACATCCTCCCTCCTTGAATCTCTCTCTCTGCTGAAGCCTATATTTGCTCATCTTCTCTTCCTGGATACAGGACCATTGCAAGTTCTTTCTTGGCAGGTAGTCCTGGTCTCTGTTCTACCATTTTCTCACTTGCTCCCCTTGGGCGCTTACATTTCTCTTTCCCTAGCTTCATTACTTGTGAATGCCATGGGAATGATATCCAAACCCTAGGGCTTCTAAGGGGAGATTGTCCATGGAGGGGGTCACTTAGGCAGCACATATTGGAGAACCTTCAGTATCCCAGGATGATGCCAATGATAACAATAGTAAGTGAGACAGATACATTACTGCTCTCAAAAAAAAAAAAAAAAGGCTACAGCGTTGTCAGGGAGGCAGGCATGATACACCCCTTAGACAGAGTTCCCAGTGTAGACTGTTGTAATGGCGAATCTTGATTGTCAGCTTGACACACTTGGGAAGAAAGAACCTCAACTGGAGAATTATCCCCATCAGATTGGCCTGTGGGCATGTCTACAGGGCATTTTCTTGTTTGCTAATAGATGTAGTTGGGCAAACCCTACTCTGGGCAGCACCATCCGTAGGCAGATGGGACTGGGCTGTAGAAGAATGGTGGCTGAATGGGAGCCTGGAGTAAGCTAGTAAGCAGCATCCCTCCATGGAGTCTGCTTCAAGCTCCTCCCTTGAGGTCCTCCTGTGACTTCCCTCGATGATGGATTATAACCGGAAAGTGAAATAACCCTTCCCTCTCCAACTGCTTTTGGTCATTTTTTTAAAT
The DNA here is from genome assembly GCA_902168415.1 of Peromyscus melanophrys. NCBI lineage: Eukaryota > Metazoa > Chordata > Mammalia > Rodentia > Cricetidae > Peromyscus > Peromyscus melanophrys. The sequence continues at coordinate 2,164 of CABHPR010076719.1, forward strand.
CATAACACAAACAACAACAAAAAATGCAAACATCGTAGACAACTGTGATTGCTATCTTTAGGAAGGATGCAGCAAGTTTCTAGGATAACGTAGGAGGGGCTTGATTCAGCCTTGAAGATCCACAGAGGCCTTCTAAAGGATAGAATGCTTCATTTGAAGTCTGATTAATGAGGAGTCGGTCAGAGGAAGAATGGTCCAGAGAGAGTGCTAAGCAGGTGCAGAAGACTGATATGGGAGAGCTGGTCTTGCTTTACAAACAGCAGTAAGGCTGATGCACCTGGAGACGAAGAGGGAATGGGGCTGGGGTGTTCGCAGACCTAGAGCAGGCCAAGTCTTAGGGCCCAAGGAAGGGAGAGAGGATGTCTTTCTGGGTGCTCTGGGAGCCGCTGAGAGCGTAGTGTGTGAGCCAGAGTGGGTGTAATGGGCCTCGATGTCATTTTTGAGAAGATGTCTTTGGAAAGTGAACTGAAGACACCAGAGTGGAAGGCTAGAGAAAGTTGGGCCCTCTTGTGGCACTGGTGGCTGAGATGGCTGCAGAGACAGGGAGGTTAGATGGAAGGATGGGGCTGCATTTTCGAGGTAAACTCAACATGAGCTGGTGGTGAGTTGTCAGGTGTGGGTTGCTCAAGTGATCAGGGTGAAGTGTAAAGTGAGGAAGAGGGATGTGTCCAGGATAAAGCATAGATAAATGATGTGGACTGCTTCACAGCTGATGATGCTGCATTGAAAAAAAGCTTTGATGAAGCCAGTAGTGATGTGCAGGCCGGAATTAACACTGGGAACCTGTTCAGGGTAACATACCTTGGGTGGGCCTGTCTAGAACTATTTGCTTAATACTCAGAGCTCAGGAAAACTGTCTGGTCTGTTGGGATCCTTCACTTATGGAAGGCACAGTTATGAAAGAAAGCAAGTACCAAACCAGCGAAGGAGGTGGATGAGAGGCCAGAGTAGGGAGAGAGGCCAAGAGAGAGGGGTTCTGGGAACCAGGAGCTAGGGACATTTGTTGTTGAATATTCCTTCACACTGTGTGAAGATATGCCACTGTGACTGGTTTAATAAAAAGCTAATTGTCCAATAGCTAGGCAGGATTTTGGGGGCCAGAGAGAATGCTGGGAAGAAGGATAGAGACGCATAGAGTGGCAAGGAGACGCTGGGGACACAGAGCAAGCAGCATGGATTTTACAAAGTAAAGGCGACCGAGCCACAGAAAAGAATGTAGAAGAAAAGATATGGGTTAATTTAAGTTATAAGGACTAGTTAGATACAAGCCTAAACTACCTGCCAAGCTTTCATGTGGTGATTTGGGAGCTGGCTGGCGGGACAGAAAAAAATCTGCTAACAAACATTGAAAAAGGGCTTCGCACAGTGAGTGAATGTTGCTCAGAGGTCAAGGAAGATGGGCGAACCCAACTGTAGCTCAGTGCTGGGCCCCCAGTAGGTGTTCAATTAATGTGAGTTCCATTTCATTAACACGGCCCTTTCTCCACTCGCTCTTTTACTTTTGAGTATCCACAGGCCTTTTCCTTCCTTCCAAGGATAACAGGAGATTAAAAATAGGCAAAGGCATGTGTAGAGAAAGTGCATGAATGAGGGAATGTCCAGTGCTATCGTTTTTTGGTGAGCCCCAAGGTGTCAGCAGCCTGGAGCATCGGTTTTGTCCCGGAGCTAAGCCATAGGAAAGCTTCCTGGGGGCCAATGGTTCAGCAGAGGGCCCTTGGGGAACCACTTTTCAAGCTTGTCAAGCATCCTGAGAATTACTGAATTGGGTATTCCCCAGCCAACCATGTGTAGGGAGCTGCCTTCCCCAGCAGGTCTCTGGAGTCCCTGTCGCCCTCCCTCCTGGAGAGGTGTTGACTGCACTGTAATCACACAATTATGATGCCATTAAAATGTCACATTTGAAGAAATCCACATAAACAGAGCATTAACAACCGACTGAAAATTGTAGTCTTTACCACTAATGACCTACTTTCTGTACATGCCACGCCCTCCCGCCAACCTCTACTCAATGCCACCTTCCCTAGCCTTGATTTCAGAGGCAGTGAGAAAATGCAACCGTCTTTTCTGCCTGGAAAGCCTTAATGTTTCATGCGCTGGGAGAGGCTCTTGGACAGAGCTAGAGATTGCCAGGCCTGGGGTGGGGGTGGGGGAGCGTAGCCAGCGTTGAGTAGCTCGGGGAAGGAGACCAGCTTCAAGGATGCCCACCCTGCAGCAGACCCGAGGTTCTGAGAGGTTTGGCAAGAGAAAGGCCGATCCTGGGGAGGCTGAACAGAGCCATGCCTAGCAACATCGAGAAAGTTGAGGGTTGGGTTCATTTTAGTTGGCTTCCACTTCCTTCCCTTGGGAGGAAGAGATGTAAGCTGAGACGCCGGAGTCACTCTGGTGGGAGAACAAAGTATTAGGAAGGACATGCTTGTCCTGTTGAGTGGGGGTGAGCCACAGAGCTCTGCCTTCATGCTGATGAGTCCAGGATGAGGACAGAGGAGGACTAGATGTGAGGGTCATCTCCTTTCCCTGGACACGGCTGAGGAGAAGCTGTTCGGGTGCTGAGGTTTCTTTGTCTCTAGTGTCTCATTTTAATGGACTAAGGAAGCAGATTGGTTAAAGGAATCTTGTAGTGAGTTCTTTTTTATTTTTTATCAAGTGAAGCGTACACCAGAACTTCCCTGGTGAAGTCATTCCTCTCTTTCCAAAGCATCTAAATAGCAAATCTGCACTGTACTGGGTGATGGGTCTTATTCTAGGAAACAGAGACAGCCACTGTGCAGGGGGAAGAAAGCTGAATAAGTGTGTCGGGGAGTCCATTTTAAACGTCCCTCTAGCCTATGGCATCCCTACCACAACTAGGGATGGAGCTGCAGAAGGGGCTGTGCCACAGGGGCTTTCGACGGTGTCACCAGGATGGACGGTGACAAGCATGCCATTTGAGGAGACACTATTGGTGCTTCCCAAGGTGAGGGGAATGCCCCCCAGAATGTTGTTTCTATAAGCAATGTGTCCTAAATCCTCTCTTGACGGTTCGTAGGAGACATCCTGGGAGGGGCTCAGCCGTGCCGGGGAGATGTTCAGTGTTTGGGACAGGCTTATGAGGATGTCTCCCAGTTTTTCAGCTTCCTGCCGCTATCACTTCCCGCCCTTGCCTGAGACGGGCATCCCACCCCTTTCAGACACAGCAGGCGTGCTGTCTGGGAACTGTGGGTCCACTTTTGACAGGAAAAAAAAAAAAGAGCCCCTTCTATGAAAAGACAGCAGCCCTCCTGGGGTCCCTCGAGATAAAGTCGTCTCAAAGTCGTTCGCTGCAGCCCACACCTCCATATGCAGTGGCTGACCTAGTTTTGAGGGAGCCAGAGGGCATGTGGATGTCACCTTATTTACGAAGTTGAGAGAGAAATGCACCAGGCTGTAAGCCCTCGCCGCACGCACGTGGTATCTCAGGAGATCTAGCCTCCGCTTCCGAGGCACGGAGAGAGCGGGGACAAATTCTGCTTAGCTGTGAGCTGGAGGCTTTCTGCTAATGTCACCTTTGGGGAATGGGTGACAGGGCTTAGGGAACTCTTAACTCTGAAATTCTCTTGCGAGCTGTGTTTCGGGGGAGGGCCCTTCATCCTGTGGCTGACGGGAGGTGTCTCTAGGATAGTCTTGACCGAAATGAATGCCAAACTGAGCCTCTGGCAAGTGCCCCCCCCCCCCACTCAGGTGCTGGTCAGGGAAGCCTCTTTTAATGGGTGATGCTGGCCTTCATAGGTCCTGGACAAGGGTGGGCATGGAGTCTACACACCTGTGGTTAGACCCAGTGCCCTGACTTACTTGCTATGTGGCCTCGGCCAAGTCATTTTCACCCCAGAGCACTCAGCTGCCTCTTCACTAAAATGAGATAATAGTACCTGCCCAGGCTCATTCTGAGTATTTGTAGGAGTGACATTTTTAAGTAGAACCCAGCACGCAGAAAATACTATGTAAGGATTTACTGGCTTCTGCCATTGTCCTGTGGGTGATTCCGCCCAGTACAGAATTTGTCACCTCTGTAACCCAGTCCTTTTACTTGGCTCCCCACAACTTCTCATCTTGATTTCTTCCACTAGAGAAATCTTGTTGGGTGTATTGATGAAGGCCTGTAACCCCAGGTACTTGAAAGACTGAGGCAGAAGGATGGCAGATTTAAGGCCAGCCAGGGCTACAGAGTGAGTGCAGAACCAGCCTGAGCAATTTAGTGAGACCTAGTCCCAAAAAAGACAAAAAATACACACACCTGCACACACACACTAAAATAAGATAATGAAATGAGGGTCGACGGTGTAGCTTTGTAGTACAACTTTTACCTAGCATGTGTGACACTTGGGATTCAGTTCTCAGTAACACACTTGCACTTGTGCATGCACACACACACACACACACACACACACACAGATGCATGCACACACACACACACTTTGCCTGACAATAACTTAGAAGGAAACTTGAGAAACTGCAAACCTTGTCAACCACCTTCTTGGTGAACACAGCTGTAGGACTGTGCATGGGGGCAGTACCATCCAGGAAGCCCCAACATGATCCCATGCGGCTAACAAGTCCACCGGAATAAAAGGGACCAGAATGCAAGCATATAGCCCAATGTCCAGGTCACTTGACCTTCAGCAAACTCAGGGTCCCAGGCATACCCAGCCTTTTGCTCTTGTACTTGTCTCTTCCTAGAGTTATCCAGCACGGCCCCGTCATTTTTTTTTTTTTAATCCACTGTGTATATAAAAAGATTTAGCACAAAGCTCAGTCTCCAGCCTTCTGAGCTGATAATAACCTCATATATTAGTTTCTTAAAATAATTTCTTGTCTTATCATTTGCACGGCACTGTGCTCAAACCCAAGTTTGGGGTAGAGAGTTGAGCCCCAGGAAGAACTCACATTACTCACGGGCCACTCTCCAACATGTGGACAGTGAGGTGAAGCAGTCAGTCACTGACAGATGCCGTCAGACACCCCATTTCTGGCACAGGAAAGGAAGAAGCTAAACATCAACTGGCGGGGATGTGAATTGCATTTTTCTTCTCCCCATTAACATTCGGGCTCCAGGAGAAATGATAGTAACCACACCATGCTGACAATAGCACTATGTTACATATGCATCATGCTTCACCAAGCGACTTTTCCTATCTTATCTCATGTCTGGGATCTGATTTGTTCCTGTAAAGCAGAGTTGGGAGAGGATGAGTTTTGCCCTTGGGATAGAGAGAGAAAGTAGTTACGTGGAGCGATGAAGGAGGCTTCTCCTTCTTGGGATAGCCTTGGCCTACAGTATAAGGTGCGAAACTAAGTCAAGCTCTATCCCTGGACTGTGCATCCCCATTTGCCATCTGGCATTTGCTTCCCTGGCATTAACATTCTGGCCTCCATTTCTGTCCAGAAAAATTGGACTAAAATGAACAAGAGGGCGCAGCTCGTACTCTGCACCTTTCCTGTTGCTTATGGCTTTCTTGACCCCTTTCCTTTTTATCCATAGATGTCAGCCTGTGTGCGGGTTTCGCTTCGCCCAAAGGGAGGTTTAAAAGCCACGTAACTAGGCAGGTGTGTGCAGTAACGACAAGACCCACCCCCGCTACTCACTCAATTTCTGCTCCCGGTGACCCCAGTTCTGCTTATTCGTGACCTCTACCAGATACTCTGGTTCACCGGGGCCCCTTGAAAATTGCTTCACCCCACAAGCTATTTCTTGCAGCTGAAGAGCTTTCTGACGGTGCCTTAAGATATCTTCTGAATCTTTGCAGCAAGCTAAGGAGCAAGCTAAGCCTGATTTTTGAAGGGAGAGCTCTTTTCTCACAGAGAACTCAAATTTTTAGTTTTCTTTTTATCCTTCTAGAAGCAATTTTCAGAAGTCTTGGCTTCTGACTAGGAGACTCGGCCCCCACCGAAGGCTACTCGGGCCATGTTGCCAGGCTATCCTGAGAGAATCTGTCGTCCTCTTCTCTCACGCCTCTCTGTTCCTGAGAGGAAATCACAGCAGCAGCCCTCTAGAACCATCAGAACTCCATTCTGATGTGGTGACCTTAATCCCAAAAGAGCTCAGCTGTGTATCCCAGAAAACAATGTGTTTCTGCATCCAGTTCCACCCAGCTGGAGGCTACTCTTCCAGTCGACTTTCTCCTTTTTCCCCCCAGCATCCAGTTTCTTCTTGGTCTCTCCTAAGCACTGGTTCCTTCTCCTGGTAAACTCTTTTCTCCAGTATCAACCTCCTGTAATGGACAGATCCACCCTCCTGATTCAGGGGCTTCCCAAGTCCCAGTTGACAGCGTTCTGTGTCAGTCTCTGCACAGACAGGGAAGAAGGAGCCCCAGTTGCTGATGGATACTAGACACCATGAGCAGAGTCAACTCTGTCTGATGTCTATCAGCAGTGGGGATACATTCCCCAGTCAGATGACATCCGACTAGCAATGCCTGTTTTCCACAAGGGAGCTTTGGGTTTAGCCTCTGGTAGTGGCGTTTATGGCCCTTGGAGAGCAGGAAGCAGACCCATCAGTCTTTGCAATCACGTGCCCTGGCATGTGGCAGGAGCCTTTCCTCTTTGCCATCATACTGACTTTGACTTTGCTGGCACCCCCTGCCATGCTAATTAGTAAGCAAATTAAACTCCATATAGGGTCCACATTGTGCGAGTCCCCCCCCCCCCCCCCCCGGTGCCCCATTCCAGAAACAAAAACTGGGCTTCTGTCCATTCAGTTCATCATATTATATTTCACATTGGGAGTTTTTCAGGCAATTATACTAATGACTGGGAGTTTTCTACTTCCTGGAAGCTAGACGCTTCCCCCAACATTGTATTCCCATGTGGTGTGCAGTTGAAATGTGGGCAGAGAGCCCATAGATGGGGGCAACCATGGGCAGGAGAGAGGAAAGAGAGATTGCGTTTGTCAGCAATTAAATGAGACTCAAATCAAGTGAGGAAAAGTCAGTGTTGGAGTAGGATCTAGACTCAGTGTCCCAGTTAGCTTATCCCCCCCACGACGAGCTCAGAGGTCTAAACTCACACACAGCCCCTGTGTTTTATAGAAAGTGGCTGGTCTCACCATGGTGAGAAAAAAAAATGATTAAAGTGACTGGAGCCCGCAGTGCAGGAGGGGAACTCACCCCTGTTGAATCATACGCTACCTCATTTGGTCTGAGAAATAGCCTTTTCTCCTCTATTACATGTCCACTCTGTCTATCAGCTCTTTAAGGGGTGATGCTCCTATAATTAAAATTAACCATTAAGCTATAGCATTGAAGGAGCAATTGCCTAATTTTTGAGGAAAATTTAAATTTATGGCCAGCACCTGAGATCAAATGAATACTAAGGAGAAGAGTGAAAACCCTGTGGAAGATAAATAGAAAGCCAAGTGGGATATTGACTTGATCCTTCTCCAGTGCAGGGTAATTTGGCTTCTAAAGCGAGTTAGATTGTAATAAATTAAATTTAGATTTCTGCACATCAATTAAATAACTCCCAAGACAGAATTCCAGGGAGGAGAAGAGGTGATAATACATGGGGGGAATATGAAAATGAAGATCTGATCTAATAATCTATAATTGATGTGCTGTCCCTTGGTAAGGGGCAAGGATTTTCCAGCTCTTCCCTTTGTCAGGTGAGCCAGCTTCTACTTGATTGGAGCTTATCCTTACCATTGGCACAAGCGCGTTCCCCATAGCGGTTTCCTTCCAGGACCATGGCCTGTGTCAGGATTCACACCAGTGGTGTGGAAGGCCCGGGGAATTGTGCTCTCTCTCTTCCCTCGGCTGGCTGTCCTTGCAAAAAACGAGGTCACTTCCTGCTGGCTGGCTGAGAGCATAGGAATGAGTAAATATTTTTGTGAGGGACTCACTAAATAGGGTGAGGGTGGGGGCGGGGAGCAAAGACCAATGTTTGAATAGTACATCCAGTGATACGGAAGAGACACTGGTGTTGATACAAGTACTAGATGAGGACCACAAGGCCCTAGGTTCAATCCCATCCCAGCACACGCGCGCGCGCGCGCGCACACACACACACACACACACACACACA
>CABHPR010076723.1:0-16970 GCA_902168415.1 Peromyscus melanophrys
TCTCTCTCTCTCTCTCTCTCTCTCTCTCTCTCTCTCTCTCACGCACACGCACACCCCTCCAGCTGAGCTCTCTTCAGAACACCTATCCTGCCTTAGTCTTCTTTGTCCCCGGCTTTTCCATGCGATGCCTGTGGCAATCCTGAATGCTCTTTAGGCCTAGAGAGGGTCGTTCTCCTGAGGGCCAACAGCAGCCAAGAAACCAGGCACCATACAGATGTCTTGGTTCAAGCAGGATTTTAACTGCAGCCCCTTGTCCTCAACTCTGGGGCTGTGGGCCCAGGAACCCCAAGAATGTGGACAGAACATCTCAGGACATAGCCCATTGGCCCAGGGTCCTGTGTGGCCTGCATGGCTGGTCAGGCTGGAAAGCAGGATACGGGGGGCTCGGAGGGAAGCGAAGGGTGCCGCTGAGAAGTAGCCAGCAAGTCCTGGCACTGGGGAGAGGCGGCCCCGTTAGAGGAGTGAGTGGCACCTGACGTCTGGACCTGTGATCACAGGTGTCCTAGAAGAAGGGTCGGGTCCTTTCCAAACTTCTATTCACCCACAAGACGGGGAGGCAACGCCTGCATCCTAGGGCTCCTCTGAGAACAATGTAGGTAAACTCTGGCGGGATGCACCCCAGACCTGTCATATGGTAGCTGGGCACATTTGGGACAGACTGATGCCAGAGTAGGAACCCAGCCTTCACAGTTCAGTTCCTCTTGGGGATCTAGAGTCCTCTTCCTATTTTTACCAGACTCCCTTCCTCAAGATAATCTTTTTTTTTTTTTAAAGATTTATTTATCTATTATATATACAATGTTCTGCCTGCGTGTACACCTGCAGGCCAGAAGAGGGCATCAGATCTCATTATTGATGGTTGTGAGCCACCATGTGGTTGCTGGGAATTGAACTCAGGACCTCAGGAAGAATAGCCAGTGCTCTTAACCTCTGAGCCATTTCTCCAGCCCTCAAGATAATCTTGACGGGCGGTGGTGGCGCACGCCTTTAATCCCAGCACTTGGGAGGCAAAGGCAGGCGGATGGATCTCTGTGAGGTCGAGGCCAGCCTGGGATACAGAGTGAGTCTCAGGAAAGCCAGGGCTACACAGTGGAACTCTGTCTCAAAAACAAACAAAATAAATTATCTCGGCTTCTCACTGACTAAATCTTGTAGCCTAGACCTGACTGACCCCTTGGGAGTGTTGAGATGGCGGCTACTGTCCTTCCCAGTCCCCACCCACGCCACCATCACCCCATAGAAGAGCTGACTCCTGTGGAAGTGCTAGAAGCTCCAGAGAGAACATCTCTGAAGACGAGGAAACATGGTGAGAAGGAAGCAGAGCAGACATTTCGCCTTGCCTCTTTTCTCCTTTCTAACTGTCCTGGAACATCAGGAGAGGTAACCCACAGGCCCCCAGTGGACCCCAGTGTTCTGTGACTTGCCCTTGGAACTGCACCAGTTGGGAGGTGGCCCCCATGGGTCAGGCGTAGGGACTTCAGATGACCTGGGGACTGAGGCTTGAGGAGCCGACAGAAGTCTATTCTTCCGCCCAGCTCCTAGAGCTCAAGACCTGTGGTCATCAGAGTGCAGCTTCCAGGTTCTTTTCCTAGAGCAGTACATGGAGATAATGCCTTGGGGTTCACATTGCTGTGAGGCGGGAGTTGGAGACACATAAGTAGACAAGAAAAATGAAAACAGTCACCTTGAGATTCTTGTTCCCAGAAGAAATTTCAAGGAGAAATGGCAGGAAGGCATGGGGGCGGGGTTTCTAAATAGGGCCAATAGGTAAAAGGGGGTGGACCCAGGGGCCCTATATAATACTCAAGCCAGCTTCCTGTTAGCAGATGAACATCCTTGTGGCCGGTACTTTTGTGGTTCTGCAGCATGGTCTTTGTGTCTTTTCCTGATGTTCATCTCTAGGGGACACTCAGCAGCCCCTACATGACCAGCAGCACCCCACTACATTTTATGGGGCATCTTGTCCAGGATTTGGGAAGACTTCTACTCAAGGTAGTATACTTGACTGAAAATTGCCAGGACTCGGAAGTAGCACACTCATCTAGCACTCCGAGGGCCCCTTCAGAGCAAGGGGACACCCTGACTAAGACTAGCTGATGGGAACCCCAGTCAGTCCCACCTCCAGCAGGAGTAAGGAGTCAGCCGCTTTGAGTTCTGTGGCCAGAATGAGATTTCTCTCTTGAGAACCAGGGTGGCGGCTTAAGCCACCACTCCCAAGCAGAGACAGAACAAACCAGACCCGAAGGCTCTGGGGAGGAAGGGTTGGAGAGGGCAGGCTCCCCACTCAGCACACCTGAGAAAGGGCCATGGAGCAGGTTCCTCATCTACCCGGCTCTCAGGCCCTTGAGCTAAGTGTGGGCACCTGGGGGTGGGCTGTGTGGGGGCAGGGAAGGTTTGCTCAGCTTTATTTGTGCGTGCGTGTGCCTGCCCTGTGCCCCGCAGAAGCCAGAGGCGTCAGCTGGAGTTACAGGCAATTGTGAGCCACCTGACCCGGCTGCTAGGAATGAAACTTGGGTTCTCTGTAGAGCTGAGCCACCTCTCCAGCCCCTCTCTACCACTTCCAACGCTGTTGTAGGAAAATCCAAAGCAGTCTTGAAGTTTTCTGACGTAAAGTGATGGCAAACTTGCTTTGAGTTGGAAGTACCTGAAAGTCAGGTGGAGGCAGCGACAGGTGAGCGGGTCACGGTTCAGTAGGGATAGGAGGTCTTTGTTGGATGCTGGTACCCTGAGGGCCTTCTGCTGTTTGCTCAGAACCCACATGGCTACTGCTGAGGTAGGAGGACAAATGGCCTCTCCACCCACACCCCGTCCTCTAAACCAGGAACTCCCCACTCCGGGCACCACCCCCAGCCCCAGCCCCATTGTGTGTGAGGAGCTCTCTCCTGGCCTTGCTGAGACACTGAGCTTCGAGGGTCTGAAGGGGAAGGAAATGGAGGAAGAACAGGCTGTAGGACTGTGGGTGGGGCTCAAGGGTTGAAGCTTGCCTAGATGTGCACAAGGCCCTGGGTTCTGTCCCCAGCAGATCAGGGTCAGATTCTGGCCAAGCTGCTGGCAGTTAACTGCTAAGCTCAGCCTGCCGGGGGCAGCCTGGAGTTGAGGGTTCCACAGGGTCTTCACACCAGCTCTTTCTGGCCCGCATCTCCAGGCTTTTCTCTATTTTTTCCCCCTCTTTGCTGCCTGTTTCTGCCCTGTCACATCCTGGGCACTCTTCTGTTTTTAATTTCCAGTTGCTATGACATAGAGGAGAAAGAGCATTCTGTATTCTCTAGATCACAGGTGCACGTGGTAAATAATTCACCCCAAGTGCTGAGCTTGCTTACAGGTTATACAGGTTATAAACTTGAGGGGAAAAGGTTAAGTGGAATGTTTATTCCAGTTTCGTTTTGAGTGGTGGTTTGTAAATAGGCAATTTATTAATCTGAATAAGCTCCGCCTTCCTCTTTTGGTCCTACTGAGAAAGGAGAAGATACAGGTACCCATACCAGGTCAGCAAAATCTCAGTAGGATGCTCCGGAGAGGGAGACAGGACTGGAAGATGTTCCAGTGTCTCTTGTCTACAAGAGTCTTGTCATCCACAGAGGCTCCCATAGACTGTCCTTACTGGGATCTCTGATCGTGGGTCTAAGCAAGGAACACCTGGTATTTCCCTGTGCACAGACCTGACCTCAATATAAACTGGAGGATTTTTTTTTTTTTTTTTTTTTTTTTTTTTTTTTTGGTTTTTCGAGACAGGGTTTCTCTGTGTAGCTTTGCGCCTTTCCTGGAGCTCACTTGGTAGCCCAGGCTGGCCTCGAACTCACAGAGATCCGCCTGCCTCTGCCTCCCGAGTGCTGGGATTAAAGGCGTGCGCCACCAACGCCCGGCGCATTTTTTTTTTTTAATGGCCCCTAGCAGGAAATATCAGTATATAAAAACCAACAAGAGAGAATTTCTGTGGCCGTGAGTAGATCCTGGCATGGGTGAGAACTAGCAGGCCCAGTTCCTTGCTGGTGAAGTCTGACACACTGCTGCAGATTTGCTAAGCACTTCAGTTTCTGCTAGGTGTTGTCAATAAAGGAGGCACTTTCAGGGCAGCCCCCAGAAGCAACAGGGGCACAGTTCGTGTAGCAGGGACTGCCTGTTCCTACAGGGTCGGGAGAACGAGTGGTTAGCGCTGGGACTCAGCACCCATAGTCATTCTCTTTCTAGGTTCCAGTTTCCAGCGGTTAGAAGGAAACGCAGCTTCTAGTCTGACTACCCTGTTCAGCATGGCTTTTCCATCTCAGATACGTAATCCCTTGGCTGGCCTCTGGCCTGCTCACTATGGTCAGGGCAGCTCTGGAGGAAATTACTCTCCTAGTGGTCAAGAATGTCCCTTCAATGTCTGTGGTTGTGCCATGGACTCTTCTACCCTTGGGACTGTGACTTTTCCTCCCAGGTGGATAACCCTGCCCTCCAGGCATAGGCCGCCTTAAGGATCCACCCAGTGGCTGCTTTCTACCCTAAACCCTTGGCCTCTTGACGAACAGTTTCTCTTGATAAGTGGGCAGAATGGTTGGCAAATGCTCTAGTCTGGATGCAGGCCCAGCATGTCTGAAAAGCTTGACTCATGAGCTGCATGTCAGGTGTGAACTTGAATAACCAGTTGTCTCTCCAAAGACCTCCAGCCTGTGCACCTGGGCACCAAACAGGAGATGGGCACCAGAGGTAAACCATGGATGCCTGTCAGCTGTGGTTGGTAACGGGATAGTAGTCCTGGATTGTGACGTTTCATAGGACTGGCAAAGAACCAATGGCCATTTTCCTTCTCTAGAGCTGTGTAAATTTTAGCTGGGAACCTGGCTTCTGATGAACACCTACCTGCCTCCCTTTGCAGCTAGGTTGGCTATATGATGATAGTCTATCCAACACGATGCAAGTAGGAAGTGTTAATACCCTTGAGGAAAGGACTTCAGAGGGAAGTCCAGCCCTGCAAAGAGCCCCACAATACTAACCTCCACGATAACACGCTTTATAACTGGACCCGTGTGGCAGCCGCTAACCAGTTTGAGAGGAACTTGTTTCAGCTGAGAGCTGGCTACAGCACAGCTCCCCACCACACCCCTCGGCTCTCACCTCCTCTGGCGACCCTTTGTGTGCTCTACCCTACACACTGGCCTCCTTCGTACTTGGAGTGCCCCATCTCAGCTTTTCTCTGAGGAACACTTTCTTTCCCAGGCACCCACTCGGCTATTCTTGCACCTTCCAGAAGTCTTTGCTAAATTCCATCTTTCTAAGATTCACCTTGACCCATTTATTATCCCAACACACTTCAGTTCCAGTCTTTCCTCTCTCACATTTGATGACTTTTAAACTCACTCACCCACTGAACCCCGAGGGTAAAAAACCAGGAGCCCGCCCGCTTCCTTCCCTTCGGTATGCATGCAGACACACGGCAGCAAATGGAGTAGACCTTGAATGTAGTGTCAGGAAAATAAGATGGAAGGGCGGAGACATGGCAGCCAAGCCCTGCACGTCTGCCCAGCAACATGTCAGAGCAACCTCCGCGTTTGAGATTTGGTTCCTGCAGCACAAAGGCGCTGCCCTGAGTTGGTATGTTGAGTCAGCTAGACGAGATCCCTGTTGATAAGCTGGGGTAGAACTTCCATTCTCTCTAGCATCTCTGTGTCCAAAATGAAGCTAAAACCCAGGTGAGTCGGTTCTTAGTAAGATACCAAGATGAGGGAAGACCCAGCCCACAAAGGCTCAACACAAGTAGCTACCCTGAGCTACCACCATGCAGAAGGGCTGAGCAGGCTCTGAATTTCACTGAGGAAGTATTTGGGTGCAGGTGGCTGTCTGCATCTGGGACCATGTAACTCAGACACTGAGTATGTCTGTGGTGGGTGTGATCTGTGGTCCCCAGTGCCCCTTAAATCCCCTCACGCCCAGAAAAAAATATCAACCTCCAGGCACAGGACCAAGGAACAAAGGAACTTCCACTTGGTAAGATGTAGAGAGAACAGGGTCACCAGAGCCCTGTCTCTAAGTGTTGGAACCAGCGTCACACCACAAGCTCCAAGGCTCCTCTTCCCAGAGCAAGGGAGAGGCAATGCAGTCAGGCAAGGCACAGGGTGATAAAGGATCACACGCAGATGTCTGGGAGTTTATCATTTTATCTCCATCTCCTCATTCTTGCGTCACAGGGACTTCCGGTCTGCTTCCTTTTACAAAATGAGGAAGGTGTCACCTCTGAGGTCCCATTGCACCAACAGCAGGCCGCTCTGTCCTCATAAACAGCCTGAGAAGGAACGCCGGCATGGGTGTGAGCAGAGCTCAGAGTCCCCGGGCACTGGGAGCCTCTTCTCTCAGCTGCTGGAGGTGGGAGGCTGCCTGGTCCAGCTTTGACAGTTCCAGGCGGAGGGAGGAAAGCTGGACAAGGAAAAGGATGAGAATGGGTGAGCTGGCCTCCCCACACATGCCCCCCCAGGAACTCAGGCTTCCTCAGCCTTACCCTCTGCTGCCTCTCTGCAAGCCCCTCTGATGTAGTCCGGTTCAAGAGGTCATCAAGCTGTTTCTGTAACTTCTGCCTTCGGGCAGCTAGCCGAGGTAGCTGGCTCTGGGGGTCCACCAGGCCCTGCATAACAGGAGAGAAATCAGCACACCTGCAGCCTGCTCATCCTCCATCCTGAGGCCCTTCCCTTCCACCCCTCCTCCTCTGAAATCCCTCCAATCCCCTCCGGTCACCTGCAGCTCCATGTAGATCTTAATGGTGTCATCCAGTGGGGTCAGGGCCCAGCCTGAGGGAGCTGCTGCCCCTGGGGGCAGGAACCCTACAGCCCCACAGTGGCTCAGGGTGCCAAGGGGCTCCAGGAAGGGCTGGAACAAGCCCTGTTCTGCTGGGTCCGAGCTCTGGAGCAGCACTAGTGGAGGCAGGGACAGTGAATCAGGGTCAGCGTGGGCATCCGTGCCCACACACGCTGCCCTTCCCTAACAGCCCCTCTTTGAAGACACCCAGGACCAGCCTCACCTCGAGGCCGTGCTTTTGTAAGCTGGTAGGTGACTCGGAGGGCCCGTAGTGCCTGTACAACCTCCTGGACTCTGGAGAAGCAGCGTTCCAGCTCGGGCTGGCGCCAGGACTCCTGGAGAAGAAACCCAGAGTCAGCGAGGAAGTTCCCGGGAAACTCAGCACTGATGTTGCTGTACCCTCTATCCACCTGCCTCATCAACAAGCATGATGCTCCGCCTCCAGGAGCAGGGCAACATGTGAGGGCGCCACCTAAGGATTTGCACAACCAGTGGCTGATGCTTGTACTCACTCTGAAGATACCAACCAATCCCAACCGGGCTAGAAATCTAAATACCATCAAAACACAAAGCCCAGTGAGGGTCAGACTTAAATCTGCAACAATTTTACTTTGTAAGCATGCATTTATGTGTAACACATGCATGCCTGCTGGATCCCCTGGAACTGGGGCTACAGCTACGAGCCACCAATGTGGGTGCTGGGAACTAAACCCAGGTCTTCTGTAAGAACAAATGCTCTGTAACTGCCAAGTTACCTCTCTAGCCCCAAACTTTCTTTTTTCCCCCTCTTTTTTGAGATAAGGTCTCTATGTAGTCCTAGAACTTGATATGTGTACCAGACTGGCCTTAAACTCACAAAATCCTCCTGCCTCTGCCTCCCAAGTTCTAGGATTAAAGGTGTGCGTCACCACACCCAGCGCAAACTCTAAGCCTGGAAACAATTTAGTGAGACAAGAGTAGTCTGGGCATGGTGTTGCCCCTGACCCCAGCATTTGGGAGGCAGAGGTGGGTGGGTCTACGTAATGAGTTCCAGGACAGCCAGGGCCACAACGAGAGACCCTGTCTCAAAAGAAAAAAGTGGGGCCGGGGAATGGCTCAGCACGTGAATGCTTGCCAGGCATCTCCGGGTTGGAAACCCGTGTAAAAAGCCCCATGGCTAAGTGACAGTGACCCCACAACCTTCCCCCTCCCAGGCTGCCCTGCATCCCGCCCATGACTCACCAGGCTGTGGGCACTGGGGTAGGGAGCCACACAGATGCTGGGGGCGAGGCGGCCACCGTGCCTCGGGGGCAGCCTTTGCCAAAGCTCTTCTGCCAGGAAGGGCATCAGCGGGGCGAGGAGGCGCAGACCAACATCAGCGCAGGAGAACAGGACCTGAGGGGGTCCTGGGGGACAGGGTACCTTCGACAACACTGGCTTCACTGCTTCCTATGGAGGAAGCTGACAGGTAGTACTACAACCACACCACACCCTGCCTCTGTCACTGCTGTGCCGGTGGGGACCAGCTCCTGGGACGGGAATATGCTAAGGGACTGAACATCACCGGTACCGTGCTATCCCTGGATGTGAAGTGAACAGGGCCCATGCAGTGATTCTCAGAGGTGGGGGAGAGGAAGCAGTACAGTTTAGGAAAAAGGGTTTTGGTCTTTTATTGCTTATGAGAAGGGGACAGAGGTTTTATCTGCAGTGCTGGAGATAGAACCTAGGTCCCTGAGCTTGCTACCTAGGCAAGTTTACAATGCGCCATGTCCTCTGCCCTGGAACAAAGCTAAGACATAGCAAGGGACATCAGCCCCACTGCAAGTCATAACCAACCCTGAGTGCCTAAGTGGGAAACTGAAGTGGACAGGCACTCTGGGTGACTGTCATGGGACACTGCATAAAGACCCTGGTCTGAAACCCCCCACACTGTCCTCCCAGGATGTAGCTGCCCACATTCTAAATGCAGCAGCGATAGGGGCTGAAGCGACCGCCTCTGCCCTCCTTCCTAGACCCTTCCAGCCTCCTTCCTCACTAGGATAGGCAGACAGCAGCTCTGGGCCAGTGAAGGAGGAACATGCTTTTCCTGATCAGGGGATAACTGGACGTACCCATGGAGCTCTGGAAACTGCTAGGCTGTGCCCTCCCACTCACCAGGTAGACGTCACAGAGGTTGTGGAGCCAGAAATGATACAGGGTGTGGGTGACGAGCGAAAGCTCCCGGGTGAGGAAGCCCCTCTCACATTCGTGGGCTGCAAAGGCCAAGCGGCTCAGAATCCAGGCATCCATGTGAGAAGAAGGAGACACCTGCAAGCAGGCGGGCGTGAGGACCGGGATGGCTGGACCCTTTCCTGCCACCTCTCCAGGCTAGCTGCCCTCCCACCTTCTCTGCCGGCTGGGGTACGAAGTCCTCCCCCAGGGCGCGGAGGATAAAGCGCAGGGCATTCCAGAGCTTGTTGCAGAAATGGCGGTAGTTCAGGACCTCGGAGACGGACAGATGCAGGTCGCCCCCTGCAGGGAGGAACAAGGAATCTCCTCATCCTCAGCCAGCAGTGCTGTCCACACAGGCACCCTCTGCCATACCACCCACCAAGGCTCACCCAGGATTCCATGGGAGCACAGTGCAAATCTCAGGGCATCTGTCCCGCACTCGGGGATCCCGTAAGGAAAGTCCTTTTTCTGCAGCCAAAGGAAGACAGGTGTGGCCAGTGCTTCGAGGCTGCAGAGGAAGCTGGCAGCCAACTCAGAGGCCTGGACCAGGGCCACAGGCTCACCTGTGCTGCAGCTGCAATGGCTAGCTCCCCCAGGTCCAAGTTACCATCTCTCAGCTTGGCCTGTAGCACCTGGGGATGGGCAGGACATTCATGGGCCAAGGTCAGGGGCCGCTCTCTGCGCTCTCCTCCGACCTCTTCATCCCTTGAGCTAAAGCCTTTGTTCTTACCTGCAGTTCTTGCCCACTAATGATATCCCGTGGGTCTAGCACATTCCCTAGGGACTTGCTCATCTTCCGGCCTTGCCTGTCCCGAACCATGGAATGAAGCAGCACCTGGAGACAGGGACAGGGTCAGCAGAAGGGCTTAGGGACCAGGAGGGAGGACAAACATCTGGGGCACTAGAGTACATTACCTTGCTGAAGGGGAGCTGCCCTGTGAGCTGGGTCCCCAGCATGACCATGCGGCCCACCCAGAACATCAGGAGGTCACTACCAGTTTCCAAAAGTGAAAGGGGGTAGAAACGAGCAAGGTCTGGCGTCTAGGACGACAAGAAGCGCAGTAAGGCCGCAGCCTGCCTCGGCCAGGCCTGTCCACCTCCATGCTCTCCCTTAACCCACCTCACCTCTTGGGGCCAACCCAGGGCAGAAAAGGGGAAAAGCGCCGATGAGAACCACGTGTCCAGGACGTCCGGGTCTGGGGACAGAACGGGGAACGGGGACAGCTAGGACTTCTGGTCTCAAATCTGCTCCATTCCCAGCATCCCTCACAGATCTGGCCAGCCTCTGCCACGCACTCACCCCTCTCCAGGGTCAGTTCTGCCCCTGGTCTCCCGGTCTGTCTTGCTGCTATCGCTCTGGCCTCAGCCTCTGACCGGCCGACCACCCAAAATTCCTTCCTGTCGTCCTGAAAAGAGGGACAGAGCACAAGGGACAAGTGTGGCAGGCTCCTCCAGAGGAGGGTCCAGAGGAGGTACCACCACCCCCCCAGCCACCGCCCCGGCACTGAGCTCCTGCCACCACACCCAGCTGCCTCTCACTAACCTCTGCCTTCTCTCCGACCACCAGGTAGGCTGGAATCTGATGGCCCCACCACAGCTGCCGGGAGACGCACCAGTCCCTATCCAATTAGATGCCAGTTAACACCTCGACGTGACCAGTGGTCCCCCCGCCCCCAAGAGCCCCCCTTACCCGATGTGGGCAAACCAGTGCTGCCAGCTCTTCTGGTGGAAGGAGGGCCAGAGCGCCAGAGCCCCTGACTCCACAGCCTGGAAAAAAGGGGCCACGCCTTTAATCCTAGTCACGGGTAGGTGATCTGTGAGTCTGAGGTCAGGGTGGTCTACGTAACCAAGTTCCTGTCCAGCCAGGACTGCACAGTGAGACTCTGACTCCAAAAGGTGGCCAGCGAGATGGCTGAGCAGGCCAAGAGCTCTTGGCTCACAGCATGACCATCTGAGTTCTAGCCACACAGAAGCATCGAATTCTCCACCAGGGTACCATACCACACGCGCAATTAAATAATTTTCAAGTTTTAAACATTGTGTCCATGTATGGTGTATATGCACACACTCACACACAGAGGTCACAGGACAACTTGTAGGAATCAGTTCTCTCCCTCCACCACCGGTGTTCGGAGGACTGAGCTCCTGTTGCAAGGTTTCGCAGCCAGAGCTTTTGCCTGTCAAGGCATCTCAACAAAGAATCTCAGAAAGGACCTTGAATGCTGCCCAAGAAGATTCTGGGCTAGAACAAGGGCACAGCCAGCAGGCCACCTTCCTCTGTCACCACCAGAGCCTTTATGACAGGTTCTCAGATGCTCCCCTCCTCCAGGCCCTGTCTCCCCATACTGGGGCCTCACCTTGGCAGCTCGGTCCCCCATTTCCTGGCAGTGGACAAACCACTGGCTCTTCAGCAGGTATTCTACCACGTCCCCAGAACGGCTGCAAGGGGAACAGGGTTAGGTGCCAGGTTAGGTACTAAGGAACAGCTGGGGACAAAATCTCACAGAAGCCTGGCCTGGTGGCGCACCTTTTTTTTTTTTTTTTTTTTTTTGGTTTTTCAAGACAGGGTTTCTCTGTGTAGCTTTGCGCCTTTCCTGGAGCTCACTTGGTAGCCCAGGCTGGCCTCGAACTCAGAGATCCGCCTGGCTCTGCCTCCCAAGTGCTGGGATTAAAGGCGTGCGCCACCAACACCCGGCTCAGTGGCGCACCTTTATAATCCTAACACAGAACACACTCTAACCCAGGGTACGGAGCCCCAGAACACCTAGCACAGAACCACACTCTAACCCAGGGTATGGAGTCCCAGAACACCTAGCACAGAACCACACTCTAACCCAGGGTACTGAGCCCAGGACACCCGGCACAGAACCACACTCTAACCCAGGTACGGAACCCAGCCTGCTGTCTCTTGTGAGCTTCATCCATCCCCTTTCAGGATGGCCCCAGTAGAGGATTAAAATGGCACTACCTGCAGATGGGCAGGACCATGGGGTGCTCCTGTAGGCCCCGGAACAGGCCCCGCTCCCTCAGCGTGCACACAATCTTTTCCCGGGCCACAAATCGGTGAAGACCCTGGGAAAAGTGACAAGATTAGAGGCCCCGGACAGGATGAGGCAGGGCAGAGGGTGTCTACAGGAGACGGGGTGTCACCAAGACGAGCCCCACCTGCAGCCAGTCTCCACAGAGGGATGTCATGGTCCCATCCTCTGCAATGACACTCAGTGGGGTCAAGCCATGCCGGGCTCCCATCTCGGCATCTGCTGGACTGTGAGCAGGAGTCACCTTCACGGCCCCTGGGGGAAACAGCTGCCGTGAGACGGCACTGATCTTGGGCTTGGGTTTCAAGAAGCAGATATCCCACACCTCATCCCCTCTGCCATGACAGTCCCACCACCCGCTCTCACGAATCTCTCACTTCATTCCCTCCCTTCTCCCCGAACCCTTGACTTCCACACACCTGTGCCCACATGTGGCTCCACACTGGTGTCTGTGATGAGGGGGAGAAGCCGTCCTGTCAAAGGGTGACGAAGCTGTCGCCCGTGTAAATGCTAAAGGGAAGGTGTGCAATTAGGAGAGGCTCAAGTGTGGGGCAGAGGGTCTGGGCCTCGAGAACCCCAGGGCAAGGGCTAGAAGGAGGAAGGGAAGGGGTGAGCAAGAGGCCAGCGAGTGAGCCAAGAAGTAGACAGTCTCTAACTCCTCCACTGCTATTATGAAGGCAGCCACAGGAAGCACACACC
Organism: Peromyscus melanophrys; assembly: GCA_902168415.1. Classification (NCBI taxonomy): domain Eukaryota; kingdom Metazoa; phylum Chordata; class Mammalia; order Rodentia; family Cricetidae; genus Peromyscus; species Peromyscus melanophrys. The sequence continues at coordinate 12,693 of CABHPR010076723.1, forward strand.
CAGTGAGTGTAGTGGGTACACTAATGGGCAGCAGCTGCATTTGGTCTGGAGGCCACGGCTAATTAACCCCGAGCACGAGGAAAAGCAGAGTATCAAAACCAAGAAGTGAGCATCGTCAGAGCCACCGCAGAGCTGAGAGGAGGGGTCTCGGAAGGAGGGGCTCACAGTGAAGAAGGTTGGGTGCAGGCGCACTCTGGCCACTCACTGTGTACCGTGGGTCGTCCGGGTGAACAGCCACAGCCACATCTCCAGGCAGCGTCTCGGGCCTGGTGGTTCCCACCACAATCTCCACACCTGGAGACAGGCATCCAAGCACCGAGGTCACCCCAGTCCTGCTCCTCCTCAGGGGAAGCGGGTAGAGCTGGGAGCAGACAAGGTCCGGCTGGCCCTAGCCTGCCTCTTGCCCTTTTCTGAACTATCTGGAACACTTACGAACTACACTTTAGAACTAACCTTCCTTGGCGCTGTTTTACTGAGACAGGGCCTCATGAAGCCCTGGCTGGCTCAGAACTTGCTATGTAGCCCAGGTGAGCCTTACACTTGGGAGTGCTCCCACCTCTGCCTCCCAAATGCTGTGGTCACAAGCACACCATCATTAGCTTAGAACTGATCTTCCACCTCTTTCCCTAGTGAAAGACTCATAGAATCATACTAAGTTCCCAAAGAAGAGGTCCACGTGTGTTTTTCTTCCCCCCAAGTCCCCAGAGTAAGGACCCACAACAGGAAACCTACCAGGGTCCCAGCGACCCACCACACGCTTGAGAAAACGGGAAGCAGCGCTAAGAGGGAAACTTTCAGGACTGCACTCACCAGGCTCACCATCCACAGGGAAGGCGACAGAAACAAGGAGCCCGAAAGACACAGGGGTCGGGCAGCCAGGCAGCTGGAGCACTGTGCGGCCAGGCAGGGGCCGGCTCTCCACCTGGGAGGTTGAGGAGGCAGTGAGAGAGCAGTCTTTCTGCAGAGCTCACATCCTCCACAGCAAAGTCACAGAGCTCAGAAGCCACGGCAGCTCACTGTGCTGAGCACTGCACAAATTCTGTGACACTTTACAATGTCCCTACAAGGCCGTACGCCACCGTCTGATTGACGGTGAAGAAGCTGAGTGGCTAGAGCTTGAGAAAATCAAACAGCTGCCGGCGGCAGGGACCCGACTCCGAGGGCCTGCTTTTCTTCCTCTTCCTCACCTCAATGTCTGAGATGGCTGATCTCAGAGTACACGACCAGTTGACAAGCTGGTGGTTCCGGTACAACAATCCCGAGTTGTAGAGTCGCACAAAAGCTTCCGTCACAGCTGCTGAGGAGCCCTAGAATGACCTGAGTGTCCACACCTGACATCCTCCCCCAGCCGAACCCAGGGATTCCCTCGTTCCTCTCCCAACACATTCCACACTGGTCTCTAACACCCTCCCCACAAAACCCACAGGGACCATAACATGAACTCACAGCGTCCATCGTGAAACACTCTCGATCCCAGTCCAGAGAGGCACCCAGAGCGCACAGCTGCTCATAGATCTCCCCTCCTTTCCTGTATCAGAGATTCCTATCAGTAAACATGACCAGAGCACCTCCCACACACTCACCAAGGATGCTCACCAACGCCAGGTACCAGAGGAAATAAAGTGCATGGGGCACTGGCCCAGCAGAGTCTAGAAGCCGATGGAGACAGAACCACACACCCAGGGTGGGGCTTTCCATGGCTTTGAAAGACACATAAAGGTCTCTGCAGGGGTATCTAAAACTTTGGCTTCTCTGAGCCACATAGGATAAATAAGTGTCTTGGGCTACACCCAATGGTGTCTAAGCTGTGGCCCCTGGGTTATGAGTGCGCACGCGCGTGCGCGCGCGCGCACGCACGCACGTACACACACACACACACACACACCCCTAAAGCTGCAGCCCATGGGTTGTGAGCACATGCATACATTTATTCTGCATAACACTGTAACATGACATTGCCATCCAGAAAGTTCACATTTGAGAATTATGCAATAGAGGGGAAAAAAAAAAATAACAAAAAAAGAAAACCACACACACACACACACACACAAAGTCCTCAAAATGTTTTAAGTAAATTTACAATTCACAACTATGCTGGGATGCACAAGGCCCATGTTGTACATGTCCGGCAGAAGCAGCCACTTTGTGAAAAAAAAGTAAGAAAGCAGGAGAGACAAAAGCACGTGACAACAGACATGGAAGGGGATGGGACAGGGAGGGGACGGGCCAGGGTGCACGGGAGCCGTGATGATAAATGAGGGAAACAGACAAGCAGACAGGTTTTAGAAAGCACACACGTGCATATATCCATTCGCATACACACACACAATGTGTGCATTCTGACGTAAGCAGCGCACAGAGCTCGGACACCCTGTCTGTCAAATGCTCAGCGCTCCAGCGCTTCTGCTCTGAGGTGGTTAGGAAGAACCGAGTGCTCCAGCCAGAGGCGGAGGCGGCAAAGGTTCGGCTGGTCATGCACGGGGCCCCACCACCGTACTCATGCTTCCACTGCCACACGGCCGTAAGGAAGTCTTCGCGGCTCAGCTCGTGTCTCCTCACGCCCTTCTCTTTCCACAGCTGTTTCTCCACCACAGCCTGACCAAGGGCGAATGAAGAGCTAGTCAGGTTGCTTTGGATAAGGACAGCACCACCAACCAAGAAGAGGAAATGGGACAAGAGACCCACCTGTGTAGCAATGCCTGCGTGGTCTGAGCCGGGGACCCACAGCACGCGATCCCCGCGCATCCGGTGCCTGAGGACAGAAGCACTGTAAGGGACCCTTGAACTGGCCTACCCTCATGCAGTCCGGCACTCTCAACCTTCCCTTCAGGAACTGCAGCAGCCCCATTTCCTCTCACCAGCGCACGAGGGCATCCTGTATCGCCACTGTGAGTGCATGGCCGATGTGCAGGGAGCCAGTGACATTGGGAGGTGGGATACACATGGAAAAGGTCTCCCCTGTAGCATGGGGCAGCCGTGCCTAGAAGGAATGAGAAAGTCAGAGGCACAAGAGGGGACTAAACGTTACCTGGGGGGGGAAGGGGTGCCTGGTGCCCTCAGGGTGAAAAGAACTTCAAGGAGGCCAGGTGGTGGTGGCACACACCTTTAATCCCAGCACCTGGGAGGCAGGTGGCTCTCTGTGAGTTTGAGGCCAACCTGGTCTACATAGAGACCCTGTCTCAAAAAACGAAATGATGATAATAATGATAGCAATAATAAAATTTCAAAGAATATCCAATGTGGGGGAAAGCAAAAAGAAACCTTTGAAGAAGCCAGGGGCCAAAAGAAAGCTCAGCTGTGAAGCGGGCCTGTGCCCACCAAGTTCAAGGGTTGCTCACTCTGTCCTGGGGACCTCGCAGCCCTGTTCTGCCCAGCACTAACCTGATACTCTGGCTTGAAGAAGCCCTCTCGCATCCACCACTGGTACCAGGCCGCCTCAACATATCGGGGACTGTAAGCAGGGGGCAGGGGTCCAGAAATATCTGTACAAGCAGAAGAGAGATCCACCAGTGAACTGCATTTCAGCAGACCAAAGAGCAACAAAATCGCAAAAAACGCACCCTACAGTTTACCTTTCTTTTCACCTGGCTCAGTGGGGATTTCATACAATACTACCTCCTTGTGACTCCAGGCCTTAGTGGGCACCGCAGGTGACTGTGGGAGGAAACGGGTGAGGGGGTGGGAGTTTGCAATTCCCAGCACACCACCGTCATCTGGAGCCCGCACCAGCCTCCTTCAGCCCCTTCCCAAGTCCTGGAGACCCAAGGACTGACCCCTGACCTTGCTCTTCTCGGCTAGCCCAGCCTCCAGGGCCGCCTGCTTCTCCCGCAGGCGCTTCTGCTTGGCTTCACGGTTCCTCCGAGAGAGGGGCGAGCCGTGGAGCTCTGGCTGTGTACAGAGTGGCTGGGGCCTGGGGAGACCCCAAGAGGGCCTCAGCACCCAGAGCGGTGGCCGGAAAGAGGCCAGAGGTAAAAGCGGCATCGGAAGTGTTCGGGAGAAGTCAAGGTGCTCACTGAGAGGACTCGGGACGTTAAGAGGTCACACTGCGTCTCTCCCACCAGCTGGACCCCTCACTCTGTCCTTCCGCCGAGGGGCGGAGCGCACGGTGTCCGCAGCATTCTGGAGTCCCTGACACCAGGGCGGCCGGAGAAGGCGGGGGCCCTGGCCGTCACCCTGCGCTGACGCGCGGGAGAGAAGGCCGGCGTTCGGAAACCAGGGAGCCCCGACCCCCACCCGGCGCCTCTATCCGGAACGCCACAGCGGACTCTCCATGCGGAC
>CABHPR010076730.1:0-16996 GCA_902168415.1 Peromyscus melanophrys
AAAACAGGGATGATGAAGGGATCCTAGCCCCTACCATTAGTTCCGTGACTTCAGGCAAGCCGCTTTTCCAGCTTGAGACCGAGTTTCCTGGATGTCAGAATCTGGAAGGCCAATAGCCCCTTATCTGTAACTCTGTCGTCCATATGCTTCCTGAAATTGCCTGCTCAATCAAGCAAGTGAAGCAGCTGTCTAGTTCAAAACCTCCTTTGCCTCAGGAATGCCATGCGAAGTGGTCAAGAGGTCAAGATCAGAGAACATACTGCCTGGGTTCCCCATTGCCAACTATGTGTCTTAACCTCCTGGCCGTCGTACATCTTCTGTTGCTGATAACGATAGCACAGAATGGAACAGGTCCAAAGAAGATGGTTTGGATTCCAAGATTTAATCCAAGGCAAAGGTGATGCATGTGTTCATGACCTTCTTGCTGGCAGAATCCTACAGCATCTCAGGGCAGACCCACTCTCAAGAGAACCTATTAACCCACTAGGCGTATGCATTAATTAATGTATTTACATGGACAGAATCCTAATCTCTTAGAAGTTCCACCTCTTCCTGTCCCACAATGGGAATTCAACTTCCATATGCATTTCAAAGAAGATAAACAATGCTGAGGTCTTCTTCCTTCCCCTGTAAAATGGAAATAGGCATTTCATTAGGTTATTGTGAAATGGGACAGTAAACATCATGTGCTTAGTATGGGCCTAAGAGCTCAGTACAGGCTGGTATGATTGTTAGTTTCCCGAAATGATTCATTGTGCTCATAAAAAACGGTCATTCCCAGGACCTGGGCCCATGTTAAGTGACTGCTTTCCAATAATAGCTGAAAAGCTGAGGTAGAGAATGACTTTAGGTGGGTTAGTCAAAATCTCGTTCCAGGAAAAGTAAACAGAATGGAGCAAAATAGAGAGATCAGTCTGTTGAAATTGAATCACTCAAGTGGCAGCACTTTGAGACAGAAGCTGTAGACATGTTTTGTTTGGCCCTTAAAGTGTTTGGTATTTTTAAATTTTGAGCTGGTTGCCAATATAGAAAACTGAGGGAATGTCAGATAATAAACTCCTAATTCTGGCTTTCCTGGCTCTAGAAACACCAGGCCAAGTTCTTGTACAGCAGTAATTGGCTAGAAGGAAATAAGCCCACTAAGCTGTCTTCTCCTTGCTTGGTCCGAAGTTCATGAACCCTGCTCTGAAAGGCCATTCTACTGCTACTGCCCAGTACCATACTTTGTATAGGGTTCGCCTGCCAAAGGTTCATGGACAAGGCATTGGGCTCTTGTCTGGTGGTGTTGAGGTGGTGCAACTTGGAGGAGGTAGAGCCTGGTGGAAGACAAGTGGGCTATGGGGGACATCACACTGAGAAGGGAATAATGTAGTACCTGAAGGCTCCTATATAGTTCTTAAGAGAGTAGATGGTTATTAAAAGAGCAAACCTCGCTCTTGAGTCTATCACTTTCCATCGTATCATGTGATCTGTCTTGTGCGTGTACTGCCCTCACCTCATCATCTGCCATGCTATGATGCAGGTTGGAGACCCTCACTGGAGGCCAAAGAGATGAGCCATGCGGACATGGACTTTTATCGCCCAAACTGTCATCTAAACAAACTTCTGTTCTTTTCCTTTTCTTCTTCTTTCTCTCTTTTTTCCAAGACAGGATTTCTCTGTGTAGCCCTGATTGTTCTGGAACTCCCTCTGTAGACCAGGCTGGCCTCGAACTCACAGAGATCTGCCTGCCTCTGCCTCTCGAGTGTTAGAATTAAAGGTGTGCACCACCACCGTCTGGCACTTCTGTTCTTTATGAAGCAGTCAGCCTTTTGTGCTTTACTGCAGCCACAGAAAGTGACCTAAGAAACCAAGACTGTTTCATTCTTCCAGGAGGTACCCCAGGATTCTCCAAAATGATCCCCTCAACACATTTCACTACCTAAAGCGCCATTCCCATTCCTTACAGCTAAAAGATGCAAACATACTAGGACTGGAGTCCTGTGACAGAGCCTCCAATCGAGCCAGCAAACCCACGAAGAAACCTTCAGACACTCTTATTTCATTCTCAGATTGTCAATGGCTGTAAGAACAAATTTCTCTACATGGCATCTAATTTCTTGCAGAACACATGTGGTGGCCTGATTTTCTCAGACAAATTCAAATTTAAACACTTCATTCTAGTATTCCTAAAATTATATAGTTTTACTTTTCAGATCACGTGTCCTAATCTGAAGGTTGAAAAAAATGTACTTACTAGCTACTTCAGACTGTAATATGTGTTTAATCATTTGAAGTATCCCTGAAACTTTAGAAGAGGGCATAATAAAACCACTTGAAACCAATTTTAAAGCCATTTTAAACTCTATTTAAAGAAAATATCTTCTTGGACATATGTGATATTAGGCTGTTTCTTTTTTGAATGTTCTACTGCCTTTCTTCATGTACAAAAACTTTACGTGAGCTTCAAAGTTCATCTCCACGGTTACCTTCTAGATAAAACTTCTTTTACTATCTGGGCATGGTGGTGCACATCTTTAATCCCAGCACTCAAGAGGCAGAGACAGGCCAGTCTTTGTGAGTTTGAGGCCAGTGTTATCTACACAGCAAGTTCCATGTCATCCAGGGTTGCATAGTGAGACCTTGTCAATTTTTTTCTTTCCCACACAGGGAATTTTTTTCACTCCCACAGATTTTCTCTCAGTCCTTTCTATACATTTTTATTAAGGATCTCATCACAGGCCATTACTAGTGTTGGTTTATTTTTTCTGTGTCCTGCATTTCATGGAACTTCTTGAGGGAAAGCCTCATACCTAGTCATCTTTGTATTCCGAGTAACTAAACCATAGTAGATGAATAACCAGTGATTTTAAAAAAAATTCCTGGGACCTTGTTTTTCACTCTGGAGATATATTAAGAAAAATGGCACAACTGTTAAAAGAGATATAACAATTTAACATCCAAGACTGGTAAGATGGCTTACTGGGTAAAGGTCGTTAAGTCTGAGGACATGAGCTCCATTCCTGGACACCGTGTGGTGGGAGGAAAGAACTGACTCCCATAAGCTGTCCTCTGACCTCTACACCAGCGCTGCAGCACACTCATACACCATACATGCAGATACATAGGCACACGCGCACACATCAAGAAATGTAATTTTAAAAGGACAAATTATCATAATAAAATAGATAGGTTTCCAAAGAAGAGAACTTTATACCCAACATTAAAATTTTAAAGCCATTTTCTGGATTTTGTTGGTGTATGCTTCACACATATGTTGAAATACAAAATAGAACCCCACTAATATATAAAATGAATATCTAATCCTCATGTGTTTATGACCACCTAGATGGCAGAGGCATCCAGATCACTGTGAGTTCAAGAGCAGCCTGGACTACATAGTGAGTTCCAGGCCAGCCAGGGCTACATGGTGAGACACCATCTTGAAAAAAAATTTAAGAGCTAGTGAGATGGCTCAGCCCATAAAGGCACTTGCCACCATGCCTGATAAGCCCAGGGACCTACATGGTGCAAGCAGAGCACTGACTCAGAAGGGCTGTTCTCTGACCTCCATGTGTGTGCATGTACACAAAATAAATCCATTCAAATGTAATTTACAAGCCAGGAGGTGGCACATGGCTCTAATCCCAGCATTTGGGAGGTAGAGACAGGTGGATCTCCGTGGATTTGAGGCCAGACTAGTATACAGAGTGAGTTGAGTTCCAGGACAGCCAAAAGCCAGAAACAAAAGAAAAGTAATGTAACTTGTAATTAATATATCTGAAACATCTTGAAAGTTGCTAAGAGAGTATTTTTAAAGTACACATACTGTCATTTGAGAATGACTGACAATATTATAGCATGGGTAACTACTAAATGGGGATGGAATATGTAAAGAAAGCACCAGCTAGCTCGGGAAGGAACATAGATATTTTCAGAAATACCTTCAGATTAGAAAAAAGCTAGCTCACAGGAAGAATGGAAGTATGGATATCCAAGAAACCCAGAGGAGAGTCCTTCCCTCGCCGCTGGAAAGTCAAAATGGAGACTTGAATGGCTCTGTTGAAGCTAGTGATGTCATAGACAAATTGAGGCTTTGAGAGAGCTATCTGGAGACTTCCTAACTGACCTTCCTTGGATCCCCAGGACAACCTTAAAAGGAACTGGACACAGCAAGCCAAAAAAGGAAAGAAGTCAGAGGGTCAATCCAGCATTACATGAAGCTGTGCTATGCACCACATACAAACTCACCACCAATTCCATATTTATCCAGGCTGTACTGTACCTGCAAATAGTGTGCAGAACTCAGTGATGGCTGAACTAGTGGGCTAGTTAGTGGTCCCTGACGGCACACAGTTGCATATGTTAATAACCTGATAGAGATTTGGTCCTGGAGGAAGGCTATCTGTAGGTGCATGATACATGCCTAGAAACTTAGCAGCCGAAACCCATAACCATTTATTAGCTCTCATTTTCTATGGGACAGAAATGGGATTTTGGCTTGTTAGGCCTCCTGTTTTGAGGTTCCTCATACAATCAAGTTGTCATCCAGGATTGGAATCTGATTAGATCAACATGGGAAGAGTTCATTTCTAAGCTCATGTGGTTACTGATGCAAGTTTGTTCTTCACTGGCTTTTGGATGGAGAGTTCTGACTCCCTCCTGGCTATTGGGTAGGAGAAAACCTCAATTCCTTACCATGTGAGTCCTTTTGGCTGCTTGCTTTATCAAAATATGCAAGCAATGACAGCAATAGTCAGAAACGGCTAGTAAGACAGTTAAAACCTCATGTAACCAGAGACTGGAGAGATAGCTCAATGGCTAAGAGATTAAAGGAGGGGCCTTTGAGAGGTGGGGGGCACAGGAAGAGCTGGAGGGGGAAGAGGGAGGCTAGAAATGTTGTAAACACAGTACTCATGTAAGGGCTTCTCAAGAAATTACATTTTTTTAAGAAATCAGTTGCTGTTCCTGCAGAAGAGCCAAGTTCAGTTCCCAGCACCCACGTCGGAGCACAGCTGCCTGTAACTACAGGTGATCCAACAATCTCGTCTGGGCCCGCCACACACACAAACATACTAAGACACAGACACACGTACACATACATAAACATAATAAGTAAGTCCTTTAAAAATCTTACACAATATAGTCACAGAAGTGATTTATCATCTTAGCTGTGTTCTGCTGATTAGAAGTCAGTTTCTGAGGTAGCTGGCCACCAAGCGATTATACAGCAATGTATCAGATCAGGATGGAAAAGAGTCCTCTTAGAGGCTGTCCAGCATAATCACTCAGTCTATATATGTGCTGTAGTGATTAGCAAAAGATTGCTTAGTGATTAGGGAAGTCCAGTTAGATTCAGATGCTGGAAATCTATGGATATTGGCATGATTGTGAGCATAAACTGTATTGTTTCATAACTGAAGCAATAAAATGGGACACAAAGTAGAGGATACACCAACCATCTCTCTACTTCACACCCTGCCACAGACAACAGAGACATTCAGAACACAGCTGCACATGGGCTAAGGTGTCCTCATGGCCCTGAGGGATGGAAGGGGCAAAGGACTTTGTAAGAAAGCTGGGATGAAAGTACATAAAAGAACATGGTTCTAAGCATGAAGTAATTATGTCCATGGAGGGCTGGAGAGATAATTGCTCTTCCAGAAGACTTGGGGTCGATTCCTAGCACCCACATGACAGCTAACAACTGTAACTCCAGTTCTAAGATATTTGATACCCTCTTCTGGCCTCCTTGGAAACTGCACACACATGGTGCATAGATATACACATAGGCAAAACACCAATACACAATACACAAAATAAAAATAAATATTGAAAAAACAAGTATCTGTGGAAAGTCAGCAAAAGTAAGAAAGGGGGTGTTTGAGGAATGACTGGGTCATTTTGTATACAGGTGTCTCTGAAAGCAGCTGTCATTTGGGAATTAAATGTTCAGTTGATATCTTAAACATGCCTCCAGTCACTCATATCTAAAATGAAATGTCATTATCTCTCTCAAGCCGGTTCTTCTGCTGACTTCCTCATTTCTGACAAAGGTCATCCAATCTTCCACCTGTGGGATGAGCTTCACCTGCACTTCTTGAGTTCAGGCTGTCAGTCCCAGCTAGTACATCAGCTGTCTCCTAGATCAGTTACAGTAAGTGTGCAGCTGCAAGTACCCAAACAGTCAAAATGATGTGGCATAAACAAGACAAAGATCTATTTCACATTAATGTAGCCATAGGAAGTCTAGGGCTAGTGTGCTAACTCCTCAGTCTCTGGAATTAAGAACGACTGTATCCCCTTGCTGTGTACTTCTGAAACCTAGCTTCCTCACACAGATCAATGGTACATCATAACTCCAAATGCTTGCTCCAGCCATTGTGTCAGCATACCACCTAGTAGGAAGCATAGTAGTAGCTTCCTGTGTTCTTTTGAAGGCTACTCCCTAAATATTATAGCAAAGACACATAGATAATTGCTTGTTGGCCAGAATACACCTACATAGCTGTTCACAGCTCTAAAGAAGAGTAGAAGCACCAAAGTTTATTCTAGTAGTCATTTCCAGCTGAAAATTAAGGGCTGTAAAAATAAGGGATATTGGAGACCAGTTTAGACGTTAAGGGCCCTATATTTTGACTGTCCCTAATTTCCCTCATGTATCAAAATGGACCTTTACATAGAATTAATACATAAATAAAAATAATGAGGTATGCAGGTACATGCCTGTAATCCCAGCACTCAGTAGGCTGAAGTAGAGGATCATGAGTTCAAGTCTGGTCTGTACAGTGAAACCTTGTCTCAAAAAAAAAAGGAAGGAAGGAAGGGAGGGAGGGAGGGAGGGAGGGAGGAAGGAAGAAAGGAAGAAAGGAAGAAAGAAAGAAAGAAAGAAAGAAAGAAAGAAAGAAAGAAAGAAAGAAAGAAAGAAAGAAAAGACATGTGTGTGTAGCTGAAGTTTTCCTGTGTCCCAGCTGGTCCACAGCTACTCAGACCCAAGTAAACACACAGAGGCTTATATTAAGTAAAACTGTCCAGCTAGCTTAGTCAGTAGAGCATGAGACTCTTAATCTCAGGGTCGTGGGTTCGAGCCCCACGTTGGACACCATTTGTTGCCAGAAGTTTTCCTGTGTCCTACCCAGTCCATAGCCACTCAGACCCAAGTAAACACACACAGGCTTATATTAATTAAAACTGCTTGGCCATTATCTCAGGCTTACTACTGACTAGTTCTTACACTTAAACTCAGCCCATTTCTGTTAATCTATATGTCGCCACATTTTTTGTGGCTTTACCTGTGTGCCATTACATGCTGCTCCCTGGACGGCAGGCTGACATCGTCTCACTCAGCCTTCCCCTTCCCAGAATTCTCCTTGTCTGCTTATCTCGCCTATACTTCCTGCCTGGCTGCTGGCCAATCAGCATTTTATTAAACCAGTGTACAAAAGCATTATCCCACAGCACACATGTACTTTCAATGTCATATTCTGTTGTGGGAGCTATCCATTCAATATAACTCATTTAATACTTAATGTAACCCAGGGAAATATGCTCATTATCATCCCCATGCTACAGAGAAACAGACTGGAGAACAGGGAAGTGAAGTTACTTACCATGGCACAAACCATGTTATATGCTTACTGTATCTGTTTCATCTTCCCAAGCACATATTCTCCATTTCCCTTTATAGCTTGTCTAAGACTTTATGGCTGGTGTCTAACCAACACAATATGAACAAAAGTATTGTAAGCCATTCCTAGGCCTCGCCCTTAAAAATATCCCACATATCTGTCCTGAGGTACAAAGTTATTAAAAACAGAGAATATGAACTCAGGGCATGTAACTCTAGAGTTCATTTCTAATTGTCTTGGCCAATGTTTCTCAACCCATGGGTCTCAACCCCTTTCACAGGGGTTGCATATCAGATATTTATATCACAATTCACAACAGCAGCAAAATTACAGTTATGAAGTAGCAATGAAAATAATTTTATGGTTGGGGGTCAATACAACATGAGGAGCTGTATTAAAGGGTCGCACAGCATTAGACCACTAGTCTATGCCATATAATGCCTCCTCCTTTGTGATTTTTTTTTGTCTATGAAATATTTTCAGAAATTGAAAGAATAGTATAGTAACATCCCACCATTTATCCATCACCCAGCTTCAAGTTTTATCTATGTATGGTCAACATTGTTGCTTCTAAAGACCTTTCCTCTGGCACTATTGTGAAATGAATCTGTCATTACATCATTTATCTGCTACTATTTTACTAGGTACCTCTGTAAGATAAAGCTATTTTTTAAACCAAATCCATTGTGCTGGTGTGGTGGAGTGGAGTGTACCTGCAATCCCAGCATTCTAGAGTCTGAGACAGGAAGATGGCCAATTCAAAGCCAGTCTGGACTGTATAGCAAGACCTTACTAAAAACAAAACAAAACTTGTTCAATTTATTTAAAAGCGATCAAGGCAGGCATGATGGCACACACCTTTAATCTCAGCACTGGGAGGCAGAGGCAGGTGAATCTTTGGGTTCAGTTCAAGGCTATCTGGTCTATAGAGAAAGTTCCAGGACAGCCAGGGCTACACAGATAAACCTTGTCTCAAAAAAAAAAAAAAAAGATGAGAGATCATCTCACAGAAGATGCAGATAGAAATTCTATGTTTCATTAATCATCCAACACATACATTGTTAAGGAATGTTAATTAAGTTTACTGCAATCAGAAAGAATAAGATCCACATGTTGCAACTATTAAGAAGCTTTTGTGCATCTACAAATCTTTAGCCCTCTTGTCTTCTATTTGTCATTTATCTGTTAAGCAAACAGTCTCCTATAGTTTCTCATAGTCTAGACTGATGTGTCACCTTCTTGTACTTTTGCTGGTTTTCCCAATTAATGGCATCTCTACTTTGCAGCCCTTTATAATGGTGGTTATTGTCACCTCAATTGTTTTTAAGGTAGTATACTTGTTCTCTGAAAAAAAGATTCTAGGTGAAGCTCTGCCTTCAACCATGGGAATGCCCATCCCCACCCCAAGAATCTGGATTTGGTTTTTATAAACTAGAGACTCCATGATTCTTGTTTAACCTATCAGAATTAATCAAGGATATACCACTGCAGGGGAGACAACTGGGGTTCCAGACTTGTTTGGAAGGAAAGCGTTGCACAGGTAAGAAGGGTGAGAAGGGTGAAGAAACTTAGCCTTAGAGTCAGACATAGACACATTTAAAGCAAATTTTCATGATTTACTGCTTTAGTGACTTTGAGCAGATAATTGTAGCTCTCTGTATTAGTCAAGGTTCTCAGCTGCAAGAGACTAACTGTAATTAATTTAAGATGATAATGGATTTATTCAGACACTTTGCAGAATAATTGAGAGGGGTGAAGAACAAAACTTAAGGCAAAGAAACCAAAGACAATATTCAAAAATATACCACCGAACTGACCCTACAAGAAAGTCATTGCCAGCACTACCAATAACGGCTTCAGACAGTAAAGGTCAAGATTTGCATTACTGGGGTTCCTGGCCACTTCCACCTCTCAGTAGATGGCTAGAAGCAGTGTTGTAATCAATGGAGACTTTTGAGACTCCATCAGGTATGAAATAAAATGCATGTAATGGACTGGGGATGTAGTTCAATTGGTACAGTGCACGCGCGCGCGCACACACACACACACACATACACACACACACACACAAACACCAAGTGTACCAAAAATAAATAAATAAATGTTTAAAAAACAATTAGGGCTGGAGAGATGGCTCAGAGGTTAAGAGCACCAACTGCTCTTCCAGAGGTCCTGAGTTCAATCCCAGTACCCACATGGTGGCTCACAACCATCTGTAATGAGATCTGGCACCCTCTTCTGTGTACATAATAAATAAATAAATCTTTGCCCAGCGGTGGTAGTGCACGCCTTTAATCCCAGCACTCGGGAGGCAGAGACAGGCAGATCTCTGTGAGTTCGAGGCCAGCCTGGGCTACACAGTGAGATCCAGGACAGGCACCAAAGCTACACAGAGAAACCCTGTCTTGAAAAACCAAACAACAACAACAACAACAACAACAACAACAAAAACAATTAATAGGGTCTGGAGAGATGGCTTGGTGGTTAAGAACACATACTACTCTTCCAGAAGACCCAAGTTTGGTTCCCAGAATCCTTGTCATGAGGCTCACAACCACTACTAACTCCAGCTCCAGGGGGATCCTATGCCTCCAGCCTCCATGGATGCCTGCACTCAACAGTCACAAATCCCCATACAGTTACATATACGTAGTCAAAATAATAAAAATGCATCTTTAAAGCAAAGGTAATTAATCCAGAGTATTATGAAAAAGGTGCTTGTCTTAGTGTTTTATTGCTGTTAAGAGACACCATGACCACAGCAACTCTTCAAAGGAAAGCATTTAATTGAGGCTGGCTTACAGTTCAGAGGTTTAGTCCATTGTCATCATACTGGGAAACATGGTGGTGTACAGGCAGATATAGTGCTGGAGAAGTAGCTTGAGAGTCCTACATCCGGTTCCACAGGCAGCAGGAAAAGAGAGACACTGGGCCTGGCTTGAGCATTTGAAACCCCAAAGCCCACCCCTAGTGACAAACTTCCTCCAACAAGGCCACACCTCCTAATCCCTGTCAAGTAGTGCCACTCCCTAATGACCACACATTTAAATATATGAGCCTATGGGGGTCATTCCTATTCAAAACACCACAGTGCTATAAAAGGGAAATCTTTGTGTGCTATGAAAAAAAAACATACAGCACAGGATATTTTTCTAGTTTGGAGAATGAAATAAGTGCTTATTGAGGGGTGACTTCTGGTATGACCAGACTAGAGCATGGGAATTAGCCATGATGTAAGAGTTAGTGGAAAAGGAAAAGTATTCTTGGACAAGAGCAACATGCCTGAAGGCCTTGTGTTGGGGAATATTATTTTAAGGTGTGTTACTTTTGTTTATGTTGCATTTGTTTAACTCGGTGAAGCTGTGTTAGTGTGCCTGTCTAGAACACCTGATGGTCTAATAAAGAGCTGAATGGCTAATAGTGAGACAGGAGAGAGGATAGGCGGGGCTGGCAGGCAGAAAGAATTAATAGAAGGAGAACTCTGAGACAGAAGAGAAGAAGTAGCCAGAGAAGGAGGAGGACATCAGGGGCCAGCCACCCAGCCATGGAGTAAGAGTAAGATTTACAGAAGAAAAGGAAAAAGCCCAGAGGCAAAAGGTAGATGGGATAATTTAAATTAAGGAAAGCTGACAAGAAACAAGCCAAGCTAAGACCAGGCATTTATAATTAAGAATAAACCTCTGGCTGATGGTGGTACACACCTTTAATTCCAGCACTTGGGAGGCAGAGCCAGGTGGATCTCTGTGAGTTCAAGGCCAGCTTGTTCTACAGAGTGAGAGCCAGGACAGGCACCAAAATTACACAGAGAAACGAAACCATCTCGAAGGAAAAAAAAAAGGAATAAGCCTCCATGTGTTATTTATTTGGGATCTGGGTGGCGGGCCCCAAAAAGCAAAAAGAACCAACAACAGCAAAGGAGAGACTGTTTCATTCCCGTAGAGGCAAAGAAAAAATCTAGAATCAAGGAGACCAGCTAGAAGGCAGTTGTGTGCACTCAAATGTACAAAGATAGTGAATTGAAATGAGGACATAGTAAGAAATGAATAGTTAGGGGCTATCAAGATTGTTCAGTGGGTAAGGGCACTTGCTACCCAACCTGACTACCTGAGTTTCACCCCTGGGAACCACATGGTAGGAGAGAACCAACTCCCACAAGTTGTCTTCTGATTTTCTGCCCCCAAAACAAAATGTTTAAAAAAAAATTAAAGAACTGAATGAGTTTGAAAGTTATTTGGAAGGTATAATTAATAGATCTTGCCTGCTTGGACATTTGTCAGCAAGAAATTGTACAAACTCTTTTTTGATAATGATTTTCTCCCAGAACACAGATCATCTGTTTGGATGCTGGTGGGAAAGGTAAGAAGTTGAGTGCTTTGAAGTATATGTTGTTTTGAAATTACTGGACTACTGAGAAAATACTGATGAGGGGAGTATATTAATATTGACAGACCACAAACATGGAAACTCCAGTGTTGACAATTATTATATTTTCTCTATGTACAGCAGCCAAGGCCTACGTATAAAGACAGTTACTTGAAGTCACTGATGGTTGGAAGTTTTGCCTGGGCAAAAGTAGTGGTGGAAGCATTTGAAGATACTTAAATATAGTTGGCCTGTTGAACCATGGTTCTAAGTAAGGAAAGAAGTGATTGTAGTTAAAAGACCAATAGACTCTAGGGTGGGGTAAACACTGTGATGTGCCATCTAATTGCCTTGCAATCGAAAACTCATGTCCCCATTTGTTATGCATAGCATCACAGGCCGCCATCAGCTGAGCTGTCAGACCTTCCTGAGATGTCCTCAGACAGGCATGAAGATGCCTGTATCATTTCACCACTTCCGAGGAGGCCACATTTAGTGACAAAGACAGGCGTAGCCATCTCGGTCAAACTCAGAACAACACTGAAGGATCACTGCAGCATCAGAGCTCAAACTCTGCTCCAGTTTTGTCCAGGTCTGTCACAGTCTTCATTGGACTCCGAATTTTTCCTGATTGTTTCCTTCTCCTTTCTAAGGCATTAATCATGATGTCACTTTTTTGTTTGTTTGTTTCATTTTGTTTTGTTTTTGGTTTCCGAGATAGGGTTTCTCTGTGTAACACTTCTGGCTATCCTAGAACCAGCTGGCCACAAACTCACAGAGATCTTCCTGCCTCTGCCTCTGGAGTGCTGAGATTAAAGGCATGCGTCACCATGTTCGGCCTGATGTCACTTCTTAATAACCAAGTGAATAAGAAGGTTAGAAGGATGTGGCCACAGAAAAGTATGATCACACAGACGGAAACCCCTTAAGACCTTGGATGAGTACGTGCTCGCTCTGTCTTGGCTACCTCATGGTCTTGGATGCTGGTGCTGCTGACCAAGGCAGAGTTCTCCAAAGAACCGAGTTGGACCGAGCCCCACCCCTCCTGGATTCCGAGACCAACCCCTTCAGGCTTGTTGTGAGTTAACCCCAAATAAATTCCTTTGACTATCAGATAGACTCCATGGAATTTCCTCATTAGTTACTATCAAGAGTACATACATAACGGCAAAAAATAAGCACCAAACAAACAAGCCTGCCAGTCAACACATGGCTTGATGGACTGAGTAGACAGTTCTCAAAGAAGTAGCCAATAGTTGGGCGGTAGGGGCGCACGCCTTTAATCCCAGCACCCAGGAGGCAGAGGCAGGCAGATCTTTGTGAGTTCAAGGCCAGCCTGGTCTACAGAGCGAGATCCAGGAAAGGCGCAAAGCTACACAGAGAAACCCTGTCTCGAAAAACAAAACAAAACAAAACAAACAAACAAAAAAGAAGTAGCTAATAAATATTAAGTGCTCACTGTCCTTAGACAATGGAGGAAATGCAGCAGATTAAGACTACTTTAAGAGTCCATCTCACTCTGGTTAGTATCGTTATCAGAAAAACTAAAGACAACAGAGGTTGGGGATCATGGGTAGAGATCATGAAATTTAAAGGGAGAGGAGAGAAATGGGGCTTTAAGGGGGAATGGAGAAGGTAACAAAACACTCATGAAAGTGGAAGAGGGCCGGGCGGTGGTGGCGCACGCCTTTAATCCCAGCACTCGGGAGGCAGAGCCAGGCGGATCTCCGTGAGTTCAAGGCCAGCCTGGGCTACCAAGTGAGTTCCAGGAAAGGCGCAAAGCTACACAGAGAAACCCTGTCTCAAAAAAAACCAAAAAAAAAAAAAGAAAGTGGAAGAGGAAATACTGGGGTCAGAAGGGTTCAGTGGGGACAGAGGGCAGAGGGATATAGGAGGATCATTGGGGTGGGGAATTAACCAAAACTGAGGATGCATAAAAATGCCATAAGAAAACTTGTGGCTTTGTATGCCAACTAAAAGTAAATTATAAGCCAGGTGTGGTGGCACACACCTTTAATCCTAGCGCTCAGGAAGCAGAGGCAGAGGCAGGCAGATCTCTATGAGTTTGAGATCAGCCTGGTCTATATAGTGAGTTCCTGGACAGCCAGGGCTATGTAGAGAGACCCTGTCTCAGAATAAATAAGGAAAAGAATTATTTAAAAAGTGAGTGAGAGTGGTCCATACTCAGAGAAGGTGTCCATAACATATGTCAGGGATCATTGTGAGCTGTGTGTATGGACGGCCTGCCGTACTTGCTATGGGCAGAGGCTCTATTGCAGATGCCAGAGACACTGCAATGAACAAAATAGACCGACAGGTTTTTCCTCCCTTGGCATAGCCACATTCAAGGTGCCTAAAAGTAACAAGCAAACACAAGATCACTTCACAATATGTACTTCAGCAGTAAACCACGGTAATATTTAAGAAAGTGGTTGGAAGGATTGGATGCAGGGGGGTTGTTTTTAGATAAGCAAGCTAAGGAATGCTTCTGTAGAGATACTTAAGCAATGGGGGAAAAATAAGGGGCAGCTATTGAAGAAAAACATTGACACTTGGAAGGCAGAAGCAAATAGATCCCTGAATTTGAGGCTAGCGTGGTCTACAATGTGAATTCCAGATAGGGATACACACAGAAACCCTGTCTCAGGTGGAAACAGAAACAACTGAGAACAAGTTTCCTGGTGGAGGGGATTAATTTTGGGAGTTCAGAGACTCAAAATTGCCAATGTGGCCAGAAAAGGGAAACAGAACCCCCAAACCATAGAAAAACAACTAAACCTACATGCAAGCCAGTTCATGCAGTGTGATATCTAATATAGATACCAGAATGTATGGAATTGTAGCCCAAGAATGTCAGGAAACTATTAGTGGGTTTGAAAACAATGGGGGTAACAATTGATTTTTTTTTTTTTTTTGGTTTTTTTTTTTTTCGAGACAGGGTTTCTCCATGTAGTTTTGGTGCCTGTCCTGGATCTCACTCTGTAGACCAGGCTGGCCTCATACTCACATCATACTCACAGAGATCTGGCTGGCTCTGCCTCCCTAGTGCTGGGATTAAAGGCGTGTGCCACTACCGCCCGGCTCACAATTGATGTTTTTAAAAATACCTTTAGCAACAGGCCTTTACCATCAGGTTGTAGAGAGTAACAAATAGCCTGGGCAGTAGCCTATAATGTTTTGAGGATGGTGTCTATGGGACCCCTTATGCCAAAGACTCAAGATAGAACCCCTTCCTGGCACTGGAGGGTTTATTTGGTAGCATAAAATGTCTAGTTGGGGCATTATCTCCCCATTAGATGCTAACTCCATTTAAATTCCTTTCATATTGTATACACCTGCTGGAAAAGATAAAAATATTCTCCAGTGAAATGTTACTGGGTATATCAACCACACTCCAAGCCAGGCTTCATTCCCAGGTGCAGGTGACCAACGCAAAATGACTCCAGGGGCTTTTTGCTTTGTTTTGTTTGGGCGGTGTGTGTTGGGGGGGTTCATTTTGTTTTATTTTATTTATTTATTTTTGTCTTGTTGGGGTTTTTGTTCAGTTGCTTTCACTTTTATGTTTTGTTTTGGGGGTTGTTTCTGGAGAAATATATAGAGAGAGAACATAAAATTGAGTTGGGTGAGTAGGGGCGGTAGGTAGGATCTGAAAGGAGTTGAGGGAGGGAAAAACACAATGAAGATATGTTATATGAAAACATTTTAATAAAAAATATCACTTTGCAGCCGGACACATGCCAGTAATCCCAGGTTTCTGTTGAGCAAAGCAGGAGGTTCCTGTGCTTGAGGTCAGCATGGGCTACATAATGGCATTCAGGCCAGCCTGGGTGGTACGGAGCCCATCTAAAAAGGTAAACAAATATCTATGTACACATAAATGGGCTTGGGATGCTAATCAGTTGGCAGAGTGCTTGTCTAGCATGCACAAAAGCTTGGTTTAGTTCCTTAGTACCACATAAAGTGGGCATGGTGGTACATGCCTATAATCCCGGAACTCAGGAGGTGGAGACAAGAGAATCAGGAAGTTCAAGGTCATCCCTGGCTACAGTGCAAGTTTAAGATGAGTCTGAGCTACTTGAGACCCTATCTCAAAAAAAAGTACACATGCACACCAACACACACACACACACACACACACACACACACACACACACACACACACACACACTTTGTTTCTTGTGGGGAGAATGTAAACAGGAATTCCAAATGCTAAATGGAGATGCTGAAAGATGGGAGAGTTTGGGGTGGAACAGGAAGACAGAGAGGCAAGCTCCCGCTTATTCACTGAATGACACGTTAGTGACAGACCATAATGCCCAAGGGGAGAAGGAGTTTCAAAGGAGGAGAGGTTTCAGTGTGACCGGAAAAGGAAGAAGCACTAAGGAACAAGGCCACTTAGCCCACCTCCAGAGTAGGTTGTGGGGGGCAATGCATCAGTTCCCACAAACAGCTTTGCTCAAGGAGGCAGCTGTCAGTGAGTGAAGACCTGTCAGCAAGGAGATCAATGCCCAAACCGGATGGTGGGAAGCCCTTTTGTTATCGGGCATCACCAGCCCATAGCAAAGATCATTCAGAAGCCTTCTCTGATTTAGAGTACTCTCATGTAATTTGAGATAGAAAGAGACACTATAAATTCTGAGGTGAGTGTTGGCAAGATAAGCTGCCGTTCTAAATTAATTTAGGCTCTAGGCTTCCGCCTTTGAAATTCTAATTGGGTTATAAGCCAGCCACCCTTCACAAATCCTTAACTGCTTTTCATCCTTCAACCTACTGCTTCCCTCTGACTCAGCTAGGGCAGTCTGCCTAGGAAAATGGTGGGGTTTGTTTTTTTACTTACTCCAGCAGTGGCCAGAGAAACAGAAGGCCAAAACGGACTGACTTCAGCTCATGCCAAGCCATGCCAAGTGAGAAATATTTACTGCTGCAGTTATAAAGAAATCTTGTGCATATAATGCCAGCACTTGGGAAGTTGAGGTAGGAGAAATGCTTTGAGTTTGAGGCCAGCCTGGGCTACAGAATGAAGCCCT
>CABHPR010076733.1:0-15424 GCA_902168415.1 Peromyscus melanophrys
TGTAGGCCCACAATCTCCACACTTAGGAGTTAGAGGCAAGGAAAACTGGCAGTTAAAATCTGGCCTCAGCTACATATTGAGTGCAAGGACAGCCTGAGTTTCACAAGACCCTCTTTCAAAGAATTATCAATCAATGTTTTAATACCTAAATCAATGTTATTAGTATATTATAACATTGTATACAATAGTTAATCTAAAAGACTAATTATTTGAAAATTAAATATGTGATGAAAACATCATCCTAAGGTAAATCAGAAGGAATCATTTGTTTTGTAGATAGTGTTGTCGGGACACACCCACTAAGCAGATGTAAATGGACAGATGTACATGGGTCTAACCCTACATTAGATTACAAGTAGTGATAGATGTGGTGTTATATTGTGTACCCCAGTAAAGCTTACCTGGGGATCAGAGGACAGAGCCAGCTACTAAATCAGACATAGAGGTCAGGCAGTGGTGGCACACACCTTTAATCCTATCACTTGGGAGGCAGAGATTCTTCTGGATCTCTGTGAGCTCAAGGCCACACTGGGCTACCTGAGAGAAACAGAACCAGGTAGTGGTGACACACACTTTTAATTCCAAGAAGTAATATGGCAGGACAGAGAAAGGTATATAAGGCGTGAGGAAGCAGGAACTTGCTCTCTTGAGGCTGAGGATTTTGTAGAGGTAAGCTAGTGGCTGGCTGTCCTGCTTCTCTGATCTTTCAGTTTTCACCCTAATATCTGGCTCTGGGTTTTATATTATAAGACCTTTTAAGATTTGTGTTACAGATAGACCCACCTCTAATGAGTTAAACCTATACTTGAGGTTAATCCTGATTCTGATACAGTGAAGTGAATAAATCTGCTTTATTTTCATAAACATTATCTTTCCATTACCATGGAAAAGAGTAAATATATGTAGATTGGGCTACAAAATAATTAACCATTTCTATTACAGATATAACAGGCATAGATGACCAAAAAAGAAAAGCCTGGTAGAAAATGCATATATTTCCAAAAGATGTACATAAACCAATTTAAAAAACCTCTAGGTAGGCTAATTTGGACAAAAAACAATGGAGTTGGATGAAATATTCATGAAAATGCTCTAATATCCAACCAGTGCATGAAGGGAAATACCAAGAGTAATCACAATAAAACTAGTTACCACAGCTTCCACTGAAGTGTTAAAGGTCTGGATGTGAATGTATGGAACAGAAAATGACCAACATTGGTGAGACTATGAACAAGCCATTCTAATAAGCAATCTCAAAAAACAAAAAAGCAAAATAAAATACACTCAGTTTCTCAGTTTGCTCCAGCACCCTGACTGTAGTGTCCATAATGGTCTCGAGAATTTTTCCTACAGAGTATTTTCACCCCATCATACGTCGATGGGTCTTGATCCTGGCTTTTATGCCTCAGGTAGTACCTGTGTTAGTGGTGGTTGCGGGAAAGTTTATAGGTCCTCTGAATGTATGCTGTGAGCTGAACACTCCAGGAACACAGAAGAGGGTCAATAGGTGTTGCTAGGATGAGGAGTACTGAGAGTCCGTGTGAGAGAGAGGAGAAGCAGTTACCTCTCTTGGAGGACAGTGCTTATTGAGCACTTTCCACATGCCATGCATACAGCTTTAGGATCTGCCTCTGGATTTACAGATGTTGTAGATAAGAAGATGGAGTCTTTCCAAATTTCTCATGTTGAAACCACAACCCCTAGAAGTTAAGTTTGGGGTTATGGTTTGAATAAGAGCTCCTATAAAAGGGACCCTATAAGAATAGCTCACTTTTTCTACCATATGAGGTCATAATCAGAAGGCAGCATCCATGTGGAATAATCCTCATCAGATTCTGAATCTACTGGCATCAGAGTTGATCTTCCCAGCCTGTTTTCTTTAAGTTGCTGAATTTATACTGAAACAGACAAAAATAATGGCATATTATACTCCAGATTAAAAAGAAATAAGTAATAAGTCTCTGGACATACTTAGATATTAAATATGAAGAAGGAGAGAGAATGGAAGGTGCAGTGGTGAGGAATCACATTATTAGCTGGATAAGAGATGTCAGAGAACATGGGGAAGTGACAAAAGCCAAGTCCTTGGTGGTGAGACAGAGATATCACAGGCTGGGAGGATTACTCCGTCTGGCTCTTCTGAGAAACTGCATGGAGTTCTGTGCAACTCTAGTGAGCGCTGAAGGATGGACCAAGCTGTCAAAATTACCCACAGTAGAGATGACTGGGTCATGGACCAAGCTGGACCATCAGCAGAGGACAATGGTTCAGTTCTGGAGGAATTTGAGAATAGACTGCATTTTGTTTTGAGCAGCAAAGAATACATCAAATGTAGATAAGAGAGAATGGCTTCAGAAGAGCATTACTGAGGGTGTACATAGTGGTATTGACCTCTGACATTGACCTCTAAGAAGCTGGCTGTGCTCATAGTGCATTTATCCAATGTGCAGCTGGATATGAAGGTGAGAGACAAGGGAAAGAGCTGAGCTAACGGTGTCTATTTGGAAGTCAGCAACATTTAGCATTTACTTGTGTGAGACTGGGTGTGAAAGCCTAAAGTGATCGTAGAACAGAGAAAGGTCAAGGCAGGATTCTCAGTGCCCAACTGAAAGATTGTGAAAGAAGAAGAAAAAAACAGCCACAGCCAAAAAGACTAAAACAGTCTAATGAAGAGGAGGAGGTCTTTGACGAGTTTGGCATCTTAAAAAATCAAATTAAAATGTTTCTTTGAGAGATTTATAAATTGTCAAATGCTGCTAATGGCTCAAGAATTAAATGGAAGTGGTCAAATTGCCTTTAGATAGGGGATGGTGGAGGTCACTGTGACTTGGATAAAAATAGTTCTTCTTGGATATACAGGGAAGAAATCTTGTTATACAGGGCTGGTGTGGTGGCTCAGTAGTTAAAGGAGCTTACTGCCAATTCTGATGACCTATGCTTGACCCCTGGGACCTACATGATGAAAAGAAGAATTAAGTCTTAGAAGATATTCTTTGACCATGACAACACATGCATCTTAGTGCAAACACACACACACACACACACACATACACACACACACACACACACACACACACACACACACGTATAATTTGGAAAAGAAAGACTTTATTTTAATAGACTAGTAACAGGAGGTGTTGCCATGTTCAAGGAGCTCTTATGTGACAGGAAAAGGTAGAAGTGGGAGGGATTGTGTGGTACCCAAGAGAGAAATGGAGCCACAGAGACTTATTTTATGTGTTTTTGCTTTTTCAGGATGGGAAAAGAAGACATGAATTTGGAGAATGAGTCTTTAGAGGGAAAAAGCGACGGTGCATGCATGGAAAGAAAAAAGCAGAGAGGGTTGTGGAAAATGTCCTGAGAGGGGAGAGATGCACTGGAATCAGGAATGATTGTAAGCCTTGGCCTTGACTGGGAGTCTGAGGCACAGTCTGGGAAGCAGAGATCCTGCCTGAATTCCTGGGCAAGCAGGAAAGCAGTAAGGAAGGAGAACTAGGATTAGAGAAAATGGGACAAAGATTTGGATGTTTTAGGAAATAGGAGACAGTCCAACAGTACAACAATGTGAGTTTCTGTACTTCAGGAGCATCGGAACCAAGTTGCATCCTTGAGCTTGGACAGAGAGCCCTGAAGAATGTTCATATTGGCCTGGGGAACTTCTCTGAGGACCACAGAAGTACCTGGGAATTCTGTGTGGTTTTAAGGACTGATGGGGTTGGGAAAGATGGGTACAAAATATGATAAAAAGTTTTAATTCTTCACACAAGAATGGATAGTACACATCAGAATCAGATATTTGTAGGGGGAAGAATATGACAACTCTCATAAACAAGTGTTACATTATCCCAGGGGAAAGAAACTGGATTATGGTGATATTGTGTTCCCCAGTATATTGTGCATCCTAATAAATTTATCTGGGGTCAGAGAACAGAACAGCCACTAGATATAGAGGCCAGAAAATGGTGGCACGCGCGCGCGCGCACACACACACACACACACACACACACACACACACACACACACACCTTTAATCTTAGCATTTCCAAGGCAGAGATTTGTCTGGATCTCTGTGAGTTCAAAGCCATACTGGAAACAGCCAGGCATGGTGACACATGCTTTTAATCCCAGGAAGTGATGGCAAGAAGCAGAAAGGTATATAAGGTGTGAGGAACAGGAACTAGAGGTCTGTTAAGCTTTTGGGCTTTTGAGCAGCAGTTCAGCTGAGATCCATTCGGATAAGGACACAGAGGCTTCCAGTTTGAGGAAAGAAGATCAGTGAGCAATTGGCGAGGTGAGGTAACTGTGGCTTGTACTGCTTTTCCAGCATTCACTCCAATACCTGGCTTCAGGTTTGATTTTATTAATAAGACCATTTAAGATTCATGCTACACTGGATGCACTCAGACTTTCATTCACTCAACAAACATACAGCACTTGCATTGTTTTAGATATATCACCAGGATCCAGGGATACAATTTCTCAGATGTAGCTAATGT
This sequence comes from Peromyscus melanophrys, assembly GCA_902168415.1. NCBI lineage: Eukaryota > Metazoa > Chordata > Mammalia > Rodentia > Cricetidae > Peromyscus > Peromyscus melanophrys. Next base: position 4,497 of record CABHPR010076733.1, read on the forward strand.
TGATGATGAGGTAAGGCAGAGAGTAAACATATTATCAGTTAATATATCCAAAGTAGAACAATTACAGAGAATGTAAAGCAAAGGCAGCAGGCAGCAAGTATATACAGCTCTTTGAAGAGAGATATGAATTTGATATGGACTGCTTGAGGTTGAAGAGAAGAGACGATCTTGTTCTTTTCAGGTCTCCAGTAAAACCCACATGAACTTGAATGAGGCAGTAAAGAGGAATTTTATTGATATAACACAAAACAGAAAACTTGCTGGAGCAAATGACTCATAGGAGGTGAAAAAGTGTCATTAGCTACAGTTTATACATTGATACTTCACAGTGAGGTGAGAAAAGGAAACAGATGACCTTTCTGATAAGACAACACTTGGTGCAAGACTTGAAACGACTCAGGTGCACAACCAGAGAACTAAGATCCAAGATAGGGAAAAGTAGAGGCAAAGTTGAGTTTGCTTAGCAATTTGAATTATAACTGGAATGTTTGTCTGGCAGCAAAGAACAAGTGGGAGCGGGGTTTGGGATGTCAAGGTGAGAAAAGGGTTTCGTGCATATTGTGCAAGTTACTAAGGGGGGCAGTGGCAATTTAAAGATAAGAGCATGCAATTTCTTCATTCACCCCCTCACCTCCATCAAAGCACGGTAATTGCACCTTGATATAGTATGTTTGGGTTTTATATCAAGAAGGACCACACTCCTGTGATTTGTTTAAATGTCTACAAAGTGAAGTCTCCAAAGGCTTCACTGGGTTCGGGGATGGACTTCTGGCCTACAGGGCTGTGGGTAACGCAGGTGGGCCTGACCTCTGGGCCTCGGGCGCCATTTTGAGAACCCTAAATATTTCCCTCTCTGATGAGAGAAGCAGAAGGAGCAAGAGGTGTATTTACGAGAGGCCGTTGTTTCCGGCAGTGGCGATGCAAGCCGTGGTGGAAACTTCCTGTTGCAGCAACACTGCCTGCTGAGATGATGTGCTCTGCCTGCACAGGCACTACTGTAAATGCACAAATTAAAGCTAAGCACACAGCCGAGCCACCTTCTCTGAAAGAAAGCCGATGCTCAGAAGGATGGCCTGCATGGAAATCTCCAGCTAACTGAGCAAAGTTGAACACAACCCCCTGGCCAGGAAGCTTCTAATCCGGAGGGAAGGAGGAGATGGCACCAAGGCTGTCTGAAGCCGTGAGTTAGAAAAACCATTGCTGCTTGGAATCCAGACCATAGACTGGCTTTGACTGCAACATAAGAGGAACTTGAAAAAAAAAAAAAAGAAAAGAAAACAGGAAAGCTTATGAAAGCAAGGCACAAGGCAGAGCAAAAGTTGAAGAGAAACTGAAAATGAGTTCACGCTGAGGCGCTAAAATTATAATCACAGCTCTCGTATTTGAAACCCAAAGGTAGAATTCCATGCTAAACTGCTGTTCGGACAGTGAAACCTCCCTGCCCTTTTCAAGAAGCAAATTGGAAATTTCCATGCAGCAAGGGCTTTACTGAAACTAAAGTGCTCACCAGCTCAGCAGTCTATCCCCCACCCCAGCATTAGCAGAAGGTGTTTGCACACAATATAAAAATGCACCCTTATCAAGAAGCTGTCAGCCTTTGCCAAGATTAGTAGTAAAAATAAAGAACACAACGAATAGGTTCCTTAGAGACAGATGTCAAACAAAACCTGGGGTCTGGTCAGCACCCGTCTAAAAGGACTGACAAAAGCCTGTGTTGCTTAGGGGGCCTCTGGGGCCTCTCTGACCAACCATTTCTGAGAAGGAATCTCTCTCCCAGGGACCTTTTTCTCACTGCTTCCGGAAGCAGCGGTATTTAGTCGTGCAGAGGGTGTCTTGGGCTTACAAAACAGTAGCAAGTTTCCATGTGGTTTCTTCCTGCAGCCTTCCTTTCGGTCAGCCCTCCTTAGCTCCTCCCCCGCCCTCCTTAGCTCCTCCCCGCTCCGCCCCCAACTCCACCTCCTTAAGCTTTCCCACATCCAGTATCCTCCCTACTTTCCTTTTGCCTGTGTTCTACTTAGCCTCTCCTAAAAGGACCACTTCCTCCCAAGATCCCCTTCCTAGTTTCCACAGGAAATCCAGGTTAAATAAACAACACTGACGCCCCTAGCCAGGGTGCACATTTGCGAGAGAATGGGCATCATTTGTCTGTCTTGCCTGGGTTACCTCACTACCTCACTCAGCATAAGTTCCCCAATCTCCTCCATTGACCTGACATTTTTATGACCTTATTTTTCTTCACAGTTTAAAAAGAAACTTTTTTGTGTGTATGTATAACATTTTCCTTATGCATTCTTCTGTTGGTGGATATCTTGCCTTCTTCCATTTCCTAGCTATTGTGAACAGAGCAGCAATTAACATGGTTGTGCAAAAGCACACTAGTGTGATATAACGTCCTTGATGTATGTGTCCAAGAGTGTTATAGCTGGGCCAGATGGCAGCTAGACTTCTAGTTCTCTGAGAAGCCTACAGACAGGTTTCCGAAGTGTCCGCACTAATTTACATTTTCACCAACTATAAAGGTCCCCTTTTCTACATCCCCACCAACATTTATAGTCATTTATGTTCCTGATGTTGACCATTTGGATGGAAGTTGGATAGAATCTTAAAGTACCTTTGAACCACGTTTCCTGATGACTGAGAATGTTGAACTCCTTTTTAAATGTTAATTTTCCATTCATATTTTTTCATTTTGACAACTTTATTTAGTTCTAAAGCCCGTTTTTTCTGTTTGTTTGTTTTTGTTTTTTACATCTGGACCAAAGTTTGCCTGTTTGCCTCCCCGCCCCCCCATTCACTCCTGTCTTTCTCTTCAGAAAAGGGCAGACCTCCCATGGATATCATCTAGCCACAGTATATCAAGTTGCAGTGAGACTAGGCATCTTCTCCTCTATTAAGGCTGGATGAGGCAATCTGGTAGGAAGAATGGGTCCCCAAATCAGGCAGCAGAGTCAGAGACAGCCCCTGCTCTCATTGTTAGGCGTTCCACTAGAAGACCAAGCTACACAACTGTCACATATATGCAGAGGGCCTAGGTCAATCCCATGCAGGCTCCCTGGTAATTAGTCCAGTCTCTGTGAGCTCCTATGAACCCAGGTTGGTTGATTCTGTGGGGTTTCTTGTGGTGCCCTTGACCCCACTGGCTTCTACAATCTTTCCTCTCCCTCTTCAGCAGGATTCCCTGAGCTCTGTCTAATGTTTGGCTGTGGGTCTCTGCATCTGTTTTCATCAATTGCTGGGTGAAGCTTCTCTGAGAGCAGTTGGGCTAGGCACCCATCTGTTCTTCTGACTGGTGTGGCCTGTCTCACAGCCCATTTTTAATATACTATTTTTATTAATTTCTGAGAATGTTTGTCTGTATTTTGATCATTTATCCTGACTCCTCCTAGAGCCATACCTACCTTTCTATACACCAATTTACCCTCAACTTGTCCTCTCCTTTTTCTTTGTATCAATCAAATCTAAGTTTTACTGTCAATAATTTGATGGGTCTGGAGCCATTCACTGGTGCATGCTCAACCTAACAGGGTCCACACCTTTCAAGGGATTAATTTTGAGTCCCTCGACTTAATTTGTCGCTTACCTCAGACAAAGTTTTGGTGGACTCTGTGGGGTTTTTCTTCACCAGATTATATAATTTGAAGAAACCATTTAAATACTTTCTTATCTGAGTGTCCTCCCTCTTTCTCCCTCCCTCTCTCCCTCCTTCCCTGCCTGCCTCTCTCATTTTCTTTCTTTCTTTCTCTTGCCAACTGCTGTAGCTAGGATTTCCCATAACACATAGAACAGAAGTGGCAAGGGGGTATCTTTCCTTTTCTAATCTTCAGGAAACATCTTTAAGGTCTCCTCTGTTGAACCCAGCAATGAGCTTCCTGCACACGGCCTTCCTGCTTGTGAGAAACGTTCCTTCTATATGGAACTTGTTGAGGGATTTTTTTTTTCTTCATCAAAATACCTATCATTTATTACATGTATTTAAAAGTCAATATAAATCCACCTCAAGCACTTCTGGAGTATACACTAAGATATTTCTGCCAGAGAACAGCATGTATATTGGTCAACATCATGATATCCTGCATTTTGATTTTTAAAACAATATGCATGGAAAGCCTTTTAGCATTGACTTTTATACTCTAAGCTGAAACCCTCTCAGACACAGGGGTTGTTAAACTTTTATAAGTAAAGTTTGCATTACTATTTCCATATTTTATGTTATAATTTCTACTCAGTGTATTCAACACAGAAACACAACATAAGCTTGTCTGGTGTGTTAGGTTCAAATGTAATGCCAAGATCCCTGTGAAAGAACAAAATAACAAAGCTAAAGAAACTTGATTTTCACCTCTAGGCCTGCCTGAAGGAGCCCACAAGCACACCCCTGCTGTGGAATAATCCTCTTGTACACTGTAAAGATTTGTTATTTGAATTGGTTTAATAAAACCCTGATTGGCCAGTAGCCAGGCAGGAAGTATAGTCGGGGCAAACAAACTAAGGATGACAGGAAGGAGAAGGGTGGAGTCAGGAGTCACCAGCCAGATGCAGAGGGAGCAGGAGATGAATGCACGTGTCATGTTAGTAAAGGTACTGCCATGTGGCAGAACATAAATAAGGAATATGGGTTCATTTAAAATGTAAAAGTTAGCTACTAACAAGCCTGAGCTATCTGCTGAGTATTTATAAGTAAAATTAAGCCTCTGAGTCAGTTATTTGGGACATGGCAGCTGGGACAGGAAACATCTATTTACACACACCATGATGATAATGATAATGGACTGAACCTCTGAAACTGTAAGTCAGTCCCAATTAAATGTTTTCCTTTATAAGAGTTGCTATGGTCATGGTGTCTCTTCAGAACAATAGAGATCCTAAGACAGAAGTTGGTACCAGAAACTGGGGTATTATTGTGATAGGCTTGACTATGCTTTTGCTTGGAGGAATGTGGACTTTGGGACTTTGGATTAGAAAAGCAGTTGAATGCTTTAAGTGGGGGCTTAATGGGTCATCCTAGCAGGAACATGGAAGACAGTGGTGCTGGGAGTGATTTGAATTGTTGGGGCCTGGCTCAAAAGGTTTTAGAGGAGAATATTCATATGTGGTCTAGAGACTGCCCTTTTGATATTTTGGTGAAGAATGTGGCTGCTTTTTGTCCTTGTCTGAAAAGTCTGCCAAAGGCTAAATTAAAGAGTTTTGGATTAGTTTTATTGGCAGAGGAAATTTCAAAACAGCCTAGTATTGACTCTTTCATGTGGTTATTGTTGTATTTTGAAAATGGAGGGAAGGAGTCACACCATACAACAGGGCCCACATAGGAGGTTTATTGAGGGGAAGGGGTGAGAGAAGGGGGCAGGGACCAGTCCCCGGGGACAAGGAAGGGAAAGAGAAAGAGATGAGAGGTGGACAAGGCCCACCTTTTATAAAGAAACATAGTGAATGTGCACAGGAGGTGCTCTTAGTGGCTGCAGTTGAGGTGTATCCTGTCAGGACCCCAAGGGCAGGCCAGTACAGATGCCTGAATGCTAACATTCCTCCCTTTTGTATATTATAAAAAGGTGAGGAGTTACAAAGCGGTAGTAGGTGAGGCGGGGATGAGGGTGCCTTGTTCTTGAGACTGCTTCCTGGTGCCTGGGGGGTGTCGATCATCTTTGGGGACCTGAGAAAACTAGGGTGCTGGGCATGTCCTGGGGTAGCTGGCTGTTTCACTTTCCTGTCCAGGTTCTGTGGAACTGTCCAGCAACACTTGGACCTGGCAAGGTGCTGTTCAGACAGATTCAAGTCAACTTCTTGGAGCTCATAAGAAATTATGATGAGATCACCAGACAAGATGGAGGAGAGCCACATGGCTGCTGTTAGTAGTTATATGCACTAACAGTTACATGCACATACACACATAATTAAACAGGAGTTGAGTAAATAGAAAGGAAGAATCAGTGTGTGCTATGCAAGACAAAGCTGGCTTCTCCATCTCTGATTTGCACGCTGCAGCAAACAGAACATTTAGAGAGGAAGAACAGACAGACACAAGCAGATCTTGGAACAAAGAAAAGGGAAGAAAACAGAGAATTCTTTCTCAGTTCCCCAACTGTCTGGTCCAAAGAATGGTCAGTGGGTCACCAAAAGACATCCCAATGGGAGCAAGGGGGTGTATGACACAGTTCGCAAGGATGAAGCAGAGAGAAGAAGATCCAAAGGCCTGAATGTTCTGGCATCCCAGGGATCCAGGGAGGATCAGATTAAGTGGGCATAAGCTGTTCAGTAAGCCATCACATAAGAGTAGGGGCTGAGGGCTAAGATCCCGAGAGAGGCACAGTTGCTTGGTACCAGGACTTCAAGAAAAGCTAGAAGGTGAGGAGACGACTGTGTTCAAGAAATGGAGCCTCACATCTAGGGTAATGGTCAGACGCTTGTGGCCCCACCAGAGACCCAGTTGTTGGTATTGAATGGAAGCCAAAGCGATTGATAAATGAAAAAGCAGATTCATTGCAGGTGGAAGAGAGCAGATCAGAAAACAGATTTGTTGCAGGTGTGAGGGAGGAGGAGAGCAAAAGAGTGAAAGAATGAAAAGCTGAATAAGAGAAAGTTTGAAAGTAGGGTACTCCCTTCCATCTATCTAATCACTGGCGTATATTGCAAAGGTCCTGTGGAGTGCTGGTGAACAGCCATTTTGATATGGAGGTAGGCACATTTTCCATGAGTGAGGTAGAAAAGGTCCAAGGGCTGGAATCTCTAGCATCCCAGAAATTCAGGGAGGACCCGAGAAGGCACAAGCTGCTCAGTGGACCATTGTCCAAAAAGCAGGGGCTGATGGGCTAGGAGCTTGAGTGAGACACAATTGCCTAGTACCAGGACTTTGAGAAAAGCCAGAAGGCAAGGACTGTACTTGAGAAATAAAGCCTCATTCGTGGGAAATGGTCAGAAGTGGGAGGCTTACCTATTGTTGGTGTTAGATGGAGAATCTCAGTGATCTGATCAGTTAGGTGGTGTAGCAGGAATCTTAACAGGTCTTATTAATAAAAACAAACCTGGGAGCCAGGTATTAGAGTTAATGCTGGAAGATTAAAGAAGCAGAACAAACCACAGCCACCTCACCTTGCCAATTCCTCAGCTGATCCTGTTTCCTCAGACTGGAAGCCTCTGAGTCCTCATCCAGAATGAATCTCAGCTGAACTGTTGCTAAGTTGCTAAGAGCTTAACCAGCCCTAGTTCCTGGTCCTCACACCTTAAATACCTTTCTGCTTCCTGCCATCACTTCCTGGGATTAAAGGCTCTTGTTACCATGCCTGGCTGTTTCTAGTGTGGCTTTGAACTCACAGAGATCCAGATGGATCTCTGCCTCTGGAATGCTAGGATTAAGGGCATGTGCTACCACTGCCTAAACTCTATGTTTAATATTATGGCTGTTCTGTTCTCTGACCCCAGATAAGTTTATTAGGGTGCACAATATTTTGGGGAACACAATATCACCACAAGGTGGAAAAGTAGGAATGTTGCAGTGGACCAGGTTCCAGGGTCCCAGCACATTTCAAACTGCCAGGAGAGCCTTCCCAGTCAGGGAACCAATACTGTATTTTAAAAACAGCGGGACAGAGTCACACCATACAATGCGGCGAACACCTCGACCAGCGAGGAAGAACGACCACCATGCGAGGATTCTTCTCAGATCACACTTTATTGGAGCACCTCTTGGTTAAGGGAGAGCTGGAGATGAGGGGCCCGGAGCGCTACTAGGCAGCTGCTTATATGGGGATTTGAGTAGACCGGTCAGTCTATGATTGGATCCCGCCAGAATGCGAGCAGGGAGAGCCACGGGGTAGGCTGAGGACATAAGGCTGTGACAACGTGACCTGCGCATGCACAGACCTTGGCATGAGTGACTCAGGATTATAACCATATATGGAGTTGTTTACTCCTGGGCTGCCAGGGGCCAGCACCATCTTGTAATGGCGGCTCCCTGCAATACAACAGGGCCCACATAGGAGGTTTATTGAGGGGAAGGGGTAGGAAAAGGGAGAGAGAAGGGGGCAGGGACTGGTCCCTGGGGATGAGAAAGATAAAGGAGAAAGAGTGAAAAGCTGCATTGGAGTAGAGACTTAATAAGAGAAAGCTTGAAAGTAGAGTACCCCCTTCCATCTATTGGATCGTTAATGAACCCCTGTCTTTCCGACCTCCCGCTACTTCTCCTCAAGCCACTGTTCCTTTGGTTCCTCCAGCCCCTTCCTCCTCTCTGGTATCGGACCGCTCCAACCACCCAGCTCTGGCTCTCACCTTTACTCCTCCTATCACAAGTTCTGGAGCTGCTAAGGAACCCCACCCCAGTCAAACCAACCAGGCAGCCATCCTCCCTTTGCAAGAGGTAGCCAGGGTGGATGGACTGGTTAAGGTACATGTCCCTTTCTCACTGGCAGAACTCTGTCAGATAGAAAAGAAACTGGGTTCTTATACTTCTAACTCTACCTTTTTTATTAAACAATTCCAATACATCACTCAATCCTTTCCTGATAAATACATGATCCTAACTAACCACCTACTTCCTGAGGAGTGCAGATGAGTCTGGGAACATGCTAGGATACAGGCAGATGAGGGCCACCGGACTAATGTATCACATCCTCCCGGAGCTGAGGCAGTTCCCAGTTGGGATCCACAGTTGAATTATAACACTCCAGTTGGCTCCCTAGCTAGGGATCAGTTTATGACCTGTCTCCTAGCAGGTCTTTGTAAGGCTGCCCTCAAACCAGTAAACTGAAAGGCTTCAAGACACAGTTCAGGACAGACAAGAGAATCTGTCTCAATTTCTAGAACAACTTACAAAGACCCTCTTACAATATACTAATCTAGATCCTGAGAGACCAGAGGGCAGACAGCTCCTTATGACCCATTTCTTTTTGCAGAGCTTCCCCAACATTAGGGCCAAATTTAAGCATCTGGAGAAAGAGCTCCTAACCCCACAGGCAAAAGTCTTAGTGCTGGCATTTAAGGTGTACCATGGGAGAGATGAAAAAGTCAGTAAACAGGAATACCAAATGCTGGCCAAAGCCATCCGACTGGCCATCTGATGGCCCCCGGGTCTTTGTTTTAAATGTGGTCAAGAAGGGCATTGGGATCGTACTGGCCACAGGGGCCATGTCTAAAGTGCCACCAACAGGGACATTGGTCAGTTGACTGCCCCCTGTGTACCTTGTGGCATGGGGACATCAAATGCAGACCACCTTCCACCCAACATTCTAGGCTTGGCCATGGATGATTGAAGGTGCCCAGGCTCTGGCTTGACAACAGTCATCTCCTACAGGGAGCCTCGGGTAGCCATTACAGTATCGAGGTGATCCATTTCCTTGCTGGTGGAAACCAGAGTCACTTACTCAGTCCCACTTGGGAGTTTTGGGGACCCACTTCTCCTTCTAATCTTCTTATTGTTGAGGTAGGGGGACAGCCTTATCTACTTCATCAGACCCCACCACTTAATAGTATTTTCAGGGGTATTCCTCTTACCCACACATTTTTTGGTCCTGCCAACTTGCCTTGTGCCTTTAACAGGAAGAGGTTTTTTTTTGTTTTTTTGTTTTTTTTTTTAGTCAAGGTAGGAGCTTTCGTTTTGTTTGCTCCCCTCATTCGCCTGACCCCAGACTCCCCAGCAACTCCCCTCCTCCTCCTAACCTTTTATCCCATTCCTGTTCACCCACCACCCCTAACCTCTTACTTTTTATAATTACAAAAAGGGTAGAATGTTATTATTTTTAGCCACTTCTGGAGTCATATGACTGCACATGCGCTGTCAGCAGTCAGGCAAAATGTTTAGTCACTCCAGGGCTTTACGTGCTACGCAATCCATGCACAGCATGGTCACATAATCTGCATGCAGTGTGATCACATAATCTAAGCATATGCATAGCATAGCTACATAAACCCATATACGTATGTGCGAGGCGACCTATAAAAGAAGGCTCTACCTACTTCCTGCTCTCTCTCCCTCTTGCCAGGGGTAGTGTGCACCTCCCTCCCCCGCGCCCCTGTGCACCTTTCTTTTTGATAGGTCTACCCACCTCCATCCTTTGCTTTCCCTAATAAAAACTCTTACAGTGGGTTCTGTTGTACCTCCTGTTTTCTCGCCTGGTAAATAACGTCGACAAATAAAGAACAGTTATTAGTGTTAACTCTTATGAAGCTCTATGAGGAAAAGGAACAAGTTGAAAAGGAAAAATTTTAAAAAAGAAATATACAGTTCAAGAAGAAAGGGGCACCAGGAAATGGAATGGAGCTAAATCCTGTGTTCAAGGAGATAAACAGATTAAAGAAAAGCCTGATGGTAGATGGAATACAGGGAGTGGTGACCTCAGGGCAAGATCCCACCCAGCTAAGCTTCCAACTTGTAAAATAAAAATTAAAGAAAATTTGGGGCAGGGTGTAGTGGTGCACACCTTTAATCCCAGCACTCCAGAGGCAGAACCAGGCAGTTCTCTGAGTTTGAGGCCAGCCTGGTCTACAGACAAGTTTCAGGGAATCCAACCTTATACAGTGAAGGAAACCATGGAAAACAGAACGCTGGTGAAGACGTAATTGAATGTTCCATCTCTAGCAAACAGCAGAACTTGGCTTCTTTGACAATGTGGTTCTGGCTTTAGAGTCAAGGGTAGAAGAAAGGGTTTCAGGAATCTCCCTCTCACTAAGGAAATGTGTCAGGGGTGTGTCAGGAATGTGTCAGGGGTGTCCCTGAATGGAGGCCTAGAAAAGCCATTGTGTGAAGCTGTGAAGCCTGGATTTTTTTGGAGACCCCAAGATGTTGGAGATGCCAGAGCTGTGGGACACCGCTGAGGATAGCTGCTAACAGGGAGTGGAAACAGCCCAAGAGAAAGAAGTGTCTTTCAGTCAATAAAGCTGAAAGAATTTGGAGATCTGAAGAGAACTTTGACACCAGATGTGAAGATACAGTTTGGAGTTTG
>CABHPR010076735.1:0-27016 GCA_902168415.1 Peromyscus melanophrys
CCCTCAGGAAGCAGAGACGGGAGAATTGCCACAAGTTCAAGGCCAGCCTGGTCTACATAGCATGCTCCAGGCCAGTCAGGGCTACCACATACTGAGACTCGAATCTTTGTGGAGGAACTGAACAGGCACATTCCAGAATTACACAGACAATTGAGAGACAATAGGCAGGCGACAGTCAGTAATGGTAGAAAGGGGCCGGATGGAAAGAGGAGAATTTTAATGAGCAGGGGGCCCTGAGACTCACAGCTGGCGTGGGCTAAATTCCTAGAGTGTTAAATCAAGTAATAACAAAAATATGACTATGCTTTCCATAGGAGATTTCATGACTTCCTGAGAGGCCAACAGTCCCTCCTCACTTGTTTGTTCCTCCCAAGGAATGTCTGTGGCTCTGGGCTCAACATTTTCCCAGCTTGTCCTTGTTTATGCAGAAGCCCAAAGCCCCCCAACAGAATGCCACCCCAGCTGTTTTTGGTGGTCCTGCTGACATGTTCCTGTAGAATCAGGGGCCATGTCCAGTTGCAGGAAGATATTGTGTGTGTCAGGCTCTTCCTGCCTCCACCATCCTACCTGTGCTGGTAGAATTCTTATGGTTTTAGACTTGACCCTGGAAAGGATGCTTGGAAATTCTCTGATGGTTTGCTTTTCTCTGACCTCAAGGGTTTCTTCCTGGGAGGGTTTTCTTTCTCTTTTATAATCCCTACAAAGTTATGGATATAGTCTGAAATCGAGGCTTTCCCATCTATGGAGAGAAAGAAATATAAAATTCTTTTTATATAAGTGTATTCACAGAGAACAATCTTATTCTGCTCCTGGCTACCTCTACTCTGGGTCAGCAGAGCATAAATCTGAGTGTGTGGGTCTATATTTGCCTTTGCATGGTCTCTTTTCCCAGACTTGGAGAAAATAGCTAATTTTCATCACCAAATTGATTTGTGAATAGTCACTGGGAAAGTGATGGGAAAATTCTTATCAAATACTGCAGAGTATGCTATCAAACCCTTGATTAGATTACAGACAGTACAGGTTTTGTCTTAAGACTGAAAATTTATCCTAGTGGGAAACTGCTTGCTATTTTATTATTGTTACTGTTTTGAGATGAGTCTCTGCTGCCCAGGCTGGTCTTGAACTCATCCCCCTGCCTTCCCCTCCCAAGCAGCTGGGCCACAGGCACATGGACCATGGCTCCTGGCTGGCACGCCCATTTCCCAGCATTTGCCTACAGTCGATCCACCTGTGAGCAGCAGCTTTGAGGGGAAAAGATCTCATAAAACAGAATGAAGTAAAACAAAATCTAATCTCTGTACCTTTACAGAGTTGAGGACAGTGATGTGGGTGAGAGCTGCTCTTTCCGGCTGGGGGTTGTAGGTTCTGTTATTATAATATTCAAAATAGACAGGTTTCTTGGCTCTTTCTTTTAGATATTAAAACTTAGCAAAGGATTTTTTTTCCCAAACAGCTTGCTAAGTCTTACAGCTGATAACTTACTGCACAAAGACTCTATGGCTGTATGTCACAGGCAGAGTGACCATGAGCATCAGCTTTTATGTAAGGTACATACACATTAGGTCATGTCTTACTTGATTTGTAAAATATGTTTTCAGAATGTATAAACAATAGACCTTTCTATCATTAAAAAGGATAATTGGGGGAGAAAAGTCCAGGAAAGAGAGCTGAAGGCTCTAAAAGACTAAGCTGAACCCCCAGAGTGAGGGAGCTGAACTGTAATATCTATATGCAATTGGTTTTAAGAAGGGAAAGGGTGACTTGGAGGTAGACCGTCTGCTTCAGCATTTCAACTAACCAGCACAAAGGTCACGAAGTACTGAAACCATAGAAACGCAGCAGGTGAGATCTGTGGATTCTCTAACAGCAAGTGCTATAGCCACAGAAACGCAGCAGGTGAGATCTGTGGATTCTCTCCTCAGCAGCTATACCTGGTGAGATGGAGACTCCCTGATAATGTTGGATCAGCTCAACTCCTAAGTTATCAACAGTAAAATCAAGATAGTGGAGCCCAGGGAGGGACCTGGAGCATGAGAGGGCAACATGGCCTGGAAGACAACAAAGGGGCTGGCTGAAGCTTGGCTGGACTCAATGCTGGTGGCTCCTGTCAGTGGGGTTCCCCAGAGCACAGTGGGAAGGAACTAGTTACACTCTCGTGCCTGCATGTTCCTGGGGCTCCTCTGTATCTCTGTCAGTTTGTAGTTCCTGGTTACCCATGTGTAGCTATGGTGACATTCTGACTTTGGCTGTTCTTGACTTAAGAAGAGACGCTTGCCTTCCCTGAATTCTGCGTTTTAAAAACTCCACTGTTACAGAGATGACTTGAACATCTGTAACCTCTTCTGGGTATCTGACTGGATAAGACCAGGTACATTGGAGCCATTGGAGAATGCTTCCACTGCCAGGGGAACTTTCCTGAGCAAAGGGGCTGCCACGTGCATGGATGTACGCCCCCCCCCCCCATAGTTATGTAAGCAAGAACAGGTGGAGATGGATGCCATCCTTTCTGGGGACATGGTGTGAAACCTATGCTTGCCGGTGGCTTGCTTTTCAGAGTTTTACAGTGCATCACCTCTAGAGCCGACAAGGAGCCCTAGACTCCTGCTCTATGTCTTTGCTTCTGTGCAGAGACGGACCATGCCCATGTTTTAACTGGTCCTATATACAAAGGTGACTACAATTCTAAAGAAACCACCTGTTTAGAAGAAACAAACACTTTACATGTCTCACAGGGCACTTGCTGGGTAGTTTGGTTTGTCACATGGTTGTTTCTCCTCATCTATTGAGGGCCACATGTCAATAAATAAGACAATGGCTCCAATTACCTCTTAAGTGATTTAGAAGAACATGTTCTATAGATCTGAGGAACGGTGAGATTTCTATGTGTCTACAAGGACATGCAAAGCAGGCACAGGAATGACTAACCTGTGTTATCACCCTCTCTTACCATACATCAGCATCTTTCTTCCCCCTTTAAAGTGCTTTTTAATATTCTCTCAAGGTGCACACCTTACTGCCACATAAAAAATTGCCTAATGCTATTAAAATGGCAAGGTTTTGCTTAACAATTGCAATCATACTATTAAGTTGTAATTAATGGAATGAGTAAGATGCTTTTCCCTAGTTCAGCCTCAGTGAATCCTGGGCAGAGCATCTACAGGTATCCCATGTATTCCAATAGGAGGTCCCTAACCTGTAGTTCTTGGAGCCACAATCTGTGGACAAAAGGCTGAGAAACCATTCTGTATCATGGAAAAGACTTCCCTTTGGTGGAAGGGTTAACCAGAACATCTGGGGTCACACCAGGGAGGCAGTGATGGACAGAAGGCAGTGGCTGATGGGCTACTGTTTCAAAAGAGTTTGAAGAGCCCATACCTCTCAGTAATCACTGGCCCACAGACTTGTCTTCACCTTTAAGTTTGGGCTACATTGCTAAGTCTTCTTTTCCCTTCCCAGGCTATCTTTGGCAGACAGTATGAATGTCTTCAACTAGAGACCAGTCTTTTGAGATGAAAGTATGATGCTTTCAGTGTCCCCCATAGGGTAAAAAACCAATTTCCCTGCACAGGTGCCAGTTTAAAACTGGTACTTGGTAGGACTAATTCTTCATCTGCTTTGAACTGGGCCCTCTCTCACTGGGAAAAACAAAACAAAAAAACCCAACAACATATTTTTCAATTAGCTTTCCTGGTAGGCTAAGCAGAAATGCAGATTAATGGGCTGTTTGGCTTATCTGGTATTTCTGAAAAGCTTGGACTAGATACTTGGACTAGACAGGCCATGTACAGTTTGGTTCAGTGAAAGCCCCCCACTTCCTGCTGTGTGACATCTGGATAGCCTTGTCCCTACATGTTTCTATGTTCCCTCTACTTCTGCAGGCATCTGGTGTCTGCTCTAGAAACAAAGGTACCCTCTGCAGGGTCTTTTCATAGTTAATTATTAGGCACTGCCATTCCTATTAGCTGATAGCAGGAAATTATGAGCGCCTACTGTGTGCCTGGCAATAGTAGATGTGGGGGTCTCAGAGGTGACCAAGGCCACCTGTACCCTTTAGAGGCGTGTTTTCTGTTAACATCTGTGTCCCCTCTGAAGGAACACAATCCACATTCTCATAAAAAATCCCTCCTTAAGCCAGGCGGTGGTGGTGCACGCCTTTAATCCCAGCACTCGGGAGGCAGAGGCAGGTGGATCTCTGTGAGTTCGAGGCCAGCCTGGTCTACAGAGCGAGTTCCAGGACAGGCTCCAAAGCTACACAGAGAAACCCTGTCTCGGGGGAAAAAAATCCCTTCTTGGCTTCTGAACAGAAAGTGCCCATGACACTAATTCTTCCTCAGACAACAAGCATTTTCCAGCCGACTCCAGCTAAAGCACTGACATCAATGCACAGGACCACACAGCCCCCAACGCCCACATTTACAGCTTTCCACAGACAAGGGAGGAAAAGACAAGCAAAACCCAGGAGGTCATAGTAAGGAAGAAAACAGAACAGAGCATGTATTTAAAAACCTATCCTTGGAGAGAGAGGGAAGCCAACTGGGAAGTTTCCATTCTCTTCCTGGATGTGTATATAAGCAAACCCACGTGACACATGTGTCTATGGAAACCTTTGCTATCTCAAAGATAGCGGGAACTGAAGCCCACTGTTGCCATGGAATGGGCCGTGCTCATTCTTCACCCCACTGCACAGTATCTAATTACACAGATACTGATAAAATTATGCATTCCTAAGCACATATTAAGGCCATTCTACAGGAGCCTTCATGTGCACACTTGGTCAGATTTCATTAAAAACCAAACAACCGTGGATGACTTTGCCGAGTTGGGGTAACCAGATGCAGTATTTCCTACACTGAAATTATCTTGAATCTTGGGTTAGGGTTGACAAAGTATCTTTGGTGAAAGGAGTGTCCCCTTGGTTTATCCCAGCCATGCTCTAATGTAGAACTCTTGACCCATTTCCCCATTGGGCTGATGCTCAAGACCTGTGTATAGAAGTTAGTCTTTTTCCTTCCTAGATGCCATAAGCAGTTTGACCGTGAAGGCTAAGCTGCCTTTGGGAAGGAGACTGTGTTACCAATGCAGTCCCTAGGTAACCTTTCTATCCCTAGGTAACCACTAGCTGGAAAATGAGTGTTTCTGCCTGTTTTTAAATTTTTTTTACTACATATTTATGAATCTAGAAACATGCATTGTATTCAACATGCAGAGTGTTGAGTGATCTTGAATCAGTGGCAAGTTTTAGGATGCACCTGTTTTCTGACTGGTCTATAGTATTCTAGTAGGTGAGCCCTTCTTGCAATTGATGACTGTTCAGGCCACTTCTAAACGTGTTATTCCAGTGTCGCTAAGGATGTCCCGGTGTCGAGCCTCTTGTCGGCTTCTCAGAAGACTCTTGAGGTCTGCAGTACAGGTAAATTTAGGAGGATCAGTACCCAGGTCCCTCACTTCCTGACATAGCTGTGGGGAGCACGCCTGTGGCCCAGGCTCCGTGCAGCCTTCACAGCACTGGACTACGTTCTCAGCCCTGAGGTACAGAAACACTCAGAGTGAAACAAAGAGACAATGTGAACTCTGCTGGGGGTTGTTCAGAAACACAGGGTTGGCCTTCAAGTGAGTCCCTCTCCAAGGACTTCCATGTCACCCCATGGGGGTAAGCAGAGTTCAGTGTGTGGCGCCAGGTTCAGAGTCATGGGTCATCGCTGCCTTGTGATGGTTCCACTTACAATCCTGATGTGACAATGGTAAGAAAGTGACTGGGCCACCAACGTGGAATCTGACCCTCTCAGCAGTCAGATGAGTCAGCATTACATCATGAGGGGAAGGACCAACTCACTGCGTCATGTCCCCAGCCTAGGAGGCTCCCTACACAGCCTGGGTGTATTCAGTACATTTTGATTGGTGGTGATATTTTCAGTTTATGAGGGACCTCAATTGAGGAGCACTTACACTGTGGAATGTGGTGTGCGAGTCTTGACATGCTTTCTCTGCTCCATCTTCAACTTATCTTTTTAAAGAATGCAGCTTTTCTGGGTCATGTGAGTACGGAGCAAAGTGAGAAGCTGTGGATGTGGCAGAACCTTGTGTCCCTCGTGACAAATCTGCGGGCAGGGACCATGGATCTGGATGTCTGACTGCCCGTATGTCTGCCTAAGCCTTGCTTCTTGCTTCTTACCCATCTTAGAACTGGAACAGAAGTGACATGCTGTTCTCTTGGGCCACCAATTAGTATTATTTAATAAAGAAACGAAGCCAGACTTACCCCATCAGAAAATGAGTCTACTCTGGCGGCAGTGAAGACTGATCTTAGTAATAACTGGCGCACACAGTGGCTGCTTCCATAAGTTGAATGAGTTAACTCTAACTCCAAGGTTAGTGATATATTTAAAACATAGGATGAAAGCATTTCCTAAAATACATTCTACCGGCAAAGATGGACTGTTGCGAACAACAGTCCAGTTTCTCCAACCCTCCCCAAGCACATTTGCTTCAGGAGTACCAGGGTCCCTGGTGGGTGAAGTACCTGCATGTGTGCGGTCGCCCCGGGCACTTGTTTTCAGGATAAGAAACAAAGAGCTTGTTGAGCAATGAGAACCCTCCCTGCATCTCCGCTGTGGACCATGAGTCTTGGAGAAACTCACATTGGCTCAGGAAACACATTACTTAACCAGTGCGACTGTAGGTGAGTCACCAACTGTACAAATGAAACAGAATTAATTTAAAGAGCTTTTATTGCTCTCCACTGAGAAACGAACCACCTGAGACAAAAGGGCTCAGCCTCTCTGGCAGTCAGTCTCCTCCATGCAATGTTCTAACACAATCCTGAAGGAATTACAGGGTGACTGAGCAGACAGGGCGCATGAGGATGTTCTGTGGGTAGGACCTGTGTGGGTGATGTGCCTAAGGCAGACATGTCAGCTGTCTACAGTGGCAGAGCGTCTTGGAAGGGACCCTATTGTAGGTTCCATCCCAGTTAGCTGAGTGTCTCGGTAAGTGACTCCTCCCCAAGCCTTAGTTTCTCAACATAAGAGCTAAGGAGTAGAGGCAGACACTCTCCTTAGGTCCCCTCCCAATGTCTTGGCCTATCACCTCCTCTACACGGGAAGGTGTTGTCCCTTGAACTGTGGTCTGGGTACTGCAGCTGGGTCACGTAAGTGTGTCTGCTCCTCCTGGGATCTTTTCAGAGGCAGCCCTGGTGAAACAGTTAGGTATCAATGGGCAACACACAGGGAACCCTGTATATGACTGTCAAGGCCACAGGGCCTGACCTCAGCTACTTTGTAGGAACCCAAGTTTTCATGTTCTCTTCTCAAGGAGACTTCCTCTCAGCTAACTCAAGACTCTAAGGAGGAACAAAGAAGAATTGAGCCCAGCCAGAGGCTGTCATGACCAATATTTATTTTGATTCCTTACAAAATATTCTTACATTTTATTCTAGGTGTCCCGAGAGAAAAGGAGAACCAATCAACAGTAGCTAGCAGTAGCTTTTGTGGTAAATGACAAAGAGTAGCCCTTAGGTACTTCACACACAATGCAGAGGACCATTCCCAGAGCATTTCTGCGCATTCTTCCTTTTAGGGACCTTTTGGAGGCAAGGCAGAGTCCCCAGGAAGGCTGCAGATGGACTTCTCTGTATTACTGGGTCAAGTACACACTGTCTTGACTCAAGCCTGGACTCTGCCCCTTGGTGGCTGGGTGGCCAGCTGGGGCAAATGACTACGAAACTCTCTGAGTCTTACTGTCTTCAAATATAAAATGAAATAGCCCTAGTGGGTTCTTGTGGGGGGTCAAATGAGATAAGCAATGTACACATACTTGGCCCAGGGACTCAGCCTTGCTAAGAATGGGACTATTATGATTAATGTATTTTTACCATGCAACCTTCTATTTTAGACCTATGAGAAAGTAACGCCCTCGAGTCCTGTGGTAGGAAAGTCAAGCAGATCAGAAGTCAGATCCATCATTCACGATAGCAGTGATTGCTGACTTTTCTTCTCTTGGACATTTTTCCATTATAAAATGAGAAGTCAAGCCACGTTTGCTCAGTTAACTTTGGCTGGGAGCTGCTCTTCTGACCCCATGAGGGCTGGGCTTATCAGTTCACGCTTGTCAGCGTGAAAAACTCCTTTCCTATCACAGCCCCTGCCACTTCCCTTATCCTGTCTTTCTCCTGGAACAAGGGGCCTTGCAAGGCGCTTTACTCCCTGTTTGGCAAACATACTTGTTCTGAGAGACAAGAGTTCCGCCCGCCCGCGTGTGGAGCAGGGCCTTACAGACATGGAGGCTTTACCAGACAGGAGGCTTTCCTCTGCAGGTGCCGGCACACTGAAAGCTGGCCACCCCCATCTTGTTAAGAGTGCCCCACCATTCCCAAACCAGAATAAAGCTAGGAGGCCTTTACTGTTGCTAGTTGTTGGGGACAGAGACCTATTCTGAGCTGCATGAAGTGCAGGAAGGCTCCAGGACAGGTTGGGTGGAAGCCCTAAGTGTCATTTACCATAGTTACCCGAGATGCTGTGCCATGATAAATGATTTTTAAACAGAAGTTAAAACCTAGTCTCCAACGTGGCCCATGGGTGTCTAGGAACACAGAACATTCATTTTGAGATTGTTTTTGACATCCATTTTGTGTGTGCATATGTGTACATGCGTGTGCTTGTATGCATGCATGTGTAGGTATAGAAAATGCTGATCAACAGTCATGCTGAGCACTGAACTTGGACAGGTTAAGAAATGAAGGACAGTGATGTTTTTAAGGCACATAAACTTACAAACATCAGCACAACAGGTAAGAGCATGTCTGGCAAACGAGCGAGTCTGTTCTAACTTCATCACTTGCTGAGTGGTCTTGCACTGGTCTTCTCTAACATGAATGCAGCCTGTCCCATCATCTGTGCCTCAGGGTTGGTCTCTCAAGTACACTAGTCCCTGCGACAGGCTCAGCACTATGTTCGTTTGGTCATATATTTTTGTAAACCTTGTGAAAATAAGATCCATCAGCTGCAAAGCATCAGTCGATGATCTTTCTTTCTTTTGTCCTGTGATGGCTCTGCTTTGTGTCCTTAGGACTGACATGGCTGTGCTCTTTCTGGGACCTCAGTAAAGGGGAAATGGAGTTAGGCTAGTCAGCGTTGGATAAGGTGGGATACAACTAGGCCTAGCTTTGGACAAAACACTGCTAACCATCTGGCGCTGGAAATGGTCACCTTCTGTACTGTTGAACTCACGGGAGCAGATCTGGATGCCCTACTGTGACATGGGCACAGAGGGAGACCTGGCACTGGAAGTATTCGGGCAGCGGAGGAAAAGCAAATGCTTGAAGCAGAAATAAAGTAATCTGAATAAAATTCCAACTCTGTGCTTAGAGACAGAAAGGAAGTCCAAGAGGAAGTTTCCCTTGTTGACAGATCACAGCAGTTCCCTCTTAATAGTTTCAGTCATGACACATCAAAGTATTGGATGGAAGATTCCAGAAAGAAACAATTTGTAAGCTTTAAAAATTATAATGTAATGTTGTAACTGCCCATTTTTTTTAAATCATGCTACCAATCTCCTACTGTGCCTGGTTTATAAATTATGCTTTTATCATAGGATTATAGAAAAAAAGTAGGGTACATGGGGTTTGGTCTTACTGGGATCTTGGGACATATTCCATAATGGACCTGGAGACAGTCTTGTATTACTTGGGAGTACTTATGTGAAAGAAGCTGTTAGAAACTGTGTGTGTGTGTGTGTGTGTGTGTGTGTGTGTGTGTGTGTGTGTGTGCATGCCAGATAAAAAAATGAGGTTATTACCCTTTTCTGTTCATGAACACTATCATAAAATAGTTATAAGAAAAAAAATAGCCAGAAATTATGTAGTTAAAACAGAGAGAAAAACAATTATAAATATGTATATGGCAGTTGTGGTTTTCTTGATAGTGTGGTGTTTGTAATATTTATTTCTTCACAGAACTTTATCTCTTGACCTAAACAAACATTAACTTCTATAACTGACTTTGAACTTAACTTTTTTCCCCCCAGAAGGGACCCAAACTATCTAGTGTCAGGTCCCACAGACCTCAGACCTGTCCCTGGAAAGCTCAAGCTTCTTGGGGATAAGTGAGGCGGCCTAAGTGAGAACACGCTCAGTGCCAGTGGCTTCCTCCTTGTGGCTGGTTCACAGGAAGGTTCCTGGGAAGATGGGCTAGGAAGCAGGCGTGTGACCACACTGGAAGTTCAGTCACACAGAAGGCAGTGGCCAAGAGCACAGGACCGGCACGAGGTGGAGGGAGCGGGAGGCTGGACAAGGAGGGCGGTTACCGAAGAAGGACAAGGATGAACACAGGAGCTCCGGGCTAATGCTCCTGCTCCACCATTCGCCTCAGGCGTCTGAAATGGAGAACTTGGGAGGGATCTCTTCCTTCTCTCCCTTCCTCCTTCCTTTCTTTCTCTACTCTTAGCCTAGGCTGGCCTGGAACTTACTGTGTAGCCCAGGCTAGCCTTGAACTCACAGCCTCCAGAAGTGCAGAGATGACAGGTGTGAACTGCCACACCCAACTGATGATCACAATGCATATGTCATGCATTCCATATTGACAGAGGGAATGTGGATGACACTCTGCCCCCAAACACTACTGTTTCTACAGGAAATAAACATGTAACCATTTTAAACTGTTACTCAGATTTATCTGATTTATTTGGCTGTGGCAAGAGGGTGAAGTATGAGTCTGAGAGAGACTCAGGGTAGGGAAGTCAATTCTGAGGCTAAGTGAACGACCTAGATGAAAGCCCGACTCCAAGTCCTTGTAATGTGCCAGGGCCATCTGTCTCCCTGGTGTGAGGCTGGATCACACAACACCGCCATTTTGTAGGTGAAGGGACTGACTACTGGCCATTTCCTGTGGTTCACATATTTGGAAGAAGAAAAACAAACTGAGGGAAAGCACATTCTCCTGTCCAAGAAAGGCAGCCCTCTGCCCTCTCTCTCCACAGGGCAGCCTCAGTCTTGGTTCTGGGTTTCTTCAGGGTGTGCACGGTTGGTCTTTTGAATGAAGTTAGACCAGGGGCTTCATGCAGTTGTATAAAATATTAAATTCTTAAGCTTTTGGTGGGAAAGGGGTTGCCTTTATATAATGTCTGAAGGTTTTACTTCTGACATATTTTATTAAGAAATACTTCAGTTAAGAAGCCCCTTATAAAGGAGAAAACTAAGAGGCAGCAGAAACGTATCTGATTATTCCACAGGGGCAGGAAGTTCAGGAAACTTAGGTTTTTGTGTAGAGTTGAAATCTAAACCTTGGGGACCCTACCTTCTCCCAGGCAAGAGGTTGGGCACGAAGAGATCGCTTCACCCATACACACCTAGAAGGGCATTCGTGAGCCCACAAGGAAGTGAAGGGAGTGGAGAATGCTGTTAATGATTAATGGTTCCGACTTTAGGAGAAGCCACATGGCGGGAGGCTCTGCTCCTGCCCTCCCCAATCCCACAGCCAGGCAGAAAGTGAAAGGCTACAGAGCCGAGGGAAATAATGAAATCAAGGAAAAGATTACTGTGTGACTCATTGCTGGAGAGCAGGAAACATTTTAGGCGGGCGAGTTTCATCTTATGGAAGGGCTAGTGAATGAAGATGATTTGTGAGGCTTCTGTACAGTGTTTCTGGGCAGCGCATGGACTAGAGGGGTGGGGTGCACAGTGTTTCAGGCCAGCACATGGACTCAGGGGAGTGGGGGTGAGGTGCACAGTTAACCTCTGAGCCCTGACAACAGGCTGCTTTCCAGGCAAACTCAAGGCTTGTCATGTTTTAGACCTGGAAAGCATAAATGGTATTATCTTTGTACATACACATAAAACCCAATTCATTTTCCAATTGGTTAACTCATTCACAAAGGGATGCACGCAGATCTATATCCCAGCTAAATCAACAGTGTTAGCGAATCTCTTTGTGCTCATCAAATCAGTATATATCAGGCTCAGGAAAGGTGCTCAGCTTATAAATCTACAAATAAACAGCTGCTTTCTGAAATAGCAGCTTGATTTATTACCTGAGGATGCATTCCTGCTCATTTATAATGGCGTGTTATAACTCCCTCTGAAGTACAAGCAAGCAGCATGTCTCTAAAACAAAAATACCTCCAATGACATTCTCTAGACCACCTAAGGGGACATTATCTTCCTGGGAAAATGCTCACAGCACAGAAATGCTCCCTGGAAATTTTTCTCCATCTTACTTTGGAAGAAAAATGAAGAGCTGTATTTTTTTTTTTTTTTTAAGGGACTGGCATCCTGAAAAGGAGAGCTGCAAGAAACACCCAAGTTAACCCCCTACTTGTCATTTACTGCAAACCATTTAGCAGCCTCTCCTCCTGGAACATCTCAAGCAGTTTATGGAATCCCTTTCCAACCCACTAGACTGGAGTGGGAAGCACTGTGGGGCTTGCCGCTTGCTGCTCCGTGTGACTCCAGCCACCTCAGACCCTTCCAGTGATTGCGATAACCTGACCCGGCTGCCGCCGGGGTTAGGAAGACAGGGTTACAGATCAGGCTGTTTACTCAACACATGCCACATCTAAAATAAGGATTGCTTTGGCTCAAAAAGCAAGTCATTTATAAATGTGCATTTATAAGGGCAAAGGTCAAGGCAACTGTGCAAACCACTTGTCAACATATTTAGAGGAAATTGTGTAATCAACTTAACATACCAGTTAGCCTTTACCTGCGAGGTCAAGCTCAGAGTTCCTGTATGTCACCACACCAGCCAATTAATCACTCTGCAGGAAATTCCACATTTTTCTTTAGATTAAACTATAGAAAGTAGAGTGTGGACAGGATCTGGAAAGGGTTTCCTATCTGTCTTTGTTTCCTGTGACTGGCCTGATGTTTTACTATTTCATTTTTTTACACTTGCCTGATACAGAATTTAAAATAGGTTCAAAATGATACATTTCGATATATGTTGCCAATGGGCATGTTACCACACAAAGGTAAATGTAGCTATGAGATGGTTGGGTGACGCTTACTACTGTAGATTCCAGTAAGACAGACAAGCATCCATGCCATTAGACGACACCTTTGCAGAGAAAGAAGGAAAGAGAAGAGATAAGCTGCTAAATTCACAACCATTTCCCTTCTCTTTCATGCTGCCAAAAAGTTTAGTTATGTGATTTTTGAGGCTATTCCTATTTTAAGTACAGTTTTCAAAAAAAATTATTTCCAATATATTATTTTCTTTTTTGCCTGAAAATGTCTTCATTTTGCTTTCATTTTTCAACAGTGTTATTGAGGTATAATTCACATACCATGCAATCCATCCACTCGAGGTTTAAAACTCAAAAGGTTTATGTGTATTTACTACGCAGCTGACGTCACAGCCTATCTCAGAACATGTTCATCTCTCCAGAAAGAAACCCAGGACTGAGGTGCTGCTCAGTGGCAGAGTGCATGCTTACCACGTGCAAGGCTTGGGTTTGGTTCCCAGTAACACCACAGCCCAAGAAGGCCCATATCCACCTCCTCTCCTGAAGCCCTCTGCTGCAGGTAACCACCAAGCTGCTTTGTCTCTGGAGATCCGCCTGTTCGAGATATTTCTGAGAATGCATTCATGCAACGTGTGTACTTTTGGGTCTATCTTATCTCACTGACCATATTTCCAAGGTTCCCTTATTCTGGATCAGTTCTTCACTCTTGGTTACAGCTGTGTGCTTTGCCACATCTGTCCTTTCAACAGTTGATGGACATTTTGTGTACCATGCATACTGATGTTATGAATATTCATGGCCAAGTTTTTTTGTGGGGACAAATGTTTTCCTTTGTCTTAGCAGATAACTAGGCACAAGAATGCTGGGTCCATGCTTTGTATTTTAAGCAACTGCTCATTTCCCAAAGTAACAATCCCAGTTTGCATTCTTTTCTATCTTTGTGTGTGCCTACTGCTTGGGTGCAGGGGTCAGAGGGCAACTTCGGTGTTAGTCCTCGCCTTCCGTCTTGTTTGAGATAAGATCTCTGTTGTTCACTGTACATACCCAGGCGAGCTGGCTCAAAAGCTTTGGGGGATTCTCTTGCTCCATGTGTCACAGGGGTTCTGAGGTCACAGACGTGAGCTATAACATCTGACTTTACACAGGTACTGGAGAGTCCAACTCAGGTCCTCAGGACTGCTCAGCAAGCACTCTGCCCACTGAGCCATCTCCACAGCCCTCATTCTGCAGCATTCTTACTAGTAACTAAGAGGGCTCCAATTCTCTAGGTCCTAAACAGTATTTACTCTCTGGCTTTTCTATCTTTGCCATGCCAGTACACAAAGCATCGTGTTGCGACTCAAATGTTTTTTCAGGCAGTGTTCACAGGAGGGTTACTGCTCTCCTGCGCCTAGGGTTGTGACCATGTGGTGGTCACGTGCAGCAGGAAGGCTGGGAGCAAAGGAGACATACAGCCCATTGGGAAGCCTGGGATTACTGGGGTCTTATCTTTGTTGCTGTTTAGTATTTTCTTTATATGACTGACATTTAGGAGAACGAACTCAGTCTTCACTGGAAAGAATAACTTTTTAAAACCAGGATTAATCTCCTCTGAAGAGCCATTTGGAACTGCTGTGCCGAGTCGCTTCCACACTCATGCCTCCACGCTCTAGGGGACTGGCCCCAGCAACAAGAAAGATAATCCTCCTCTGTGGACATTCCCACAGTTAAGTCCACACACATCTGGATGGCAGTTCAATAGTCCACTGTTAGTCAAACAATTTGTAATGACACGTTCTGTGTGTCAACTAACAAGCCAGGGTGTGTGGCTTCTCAGTATTCCGTAGCATGCAGCACGCACAATTTACAAATAAAATAAAAATCTACAGTAGAGACAATGGCACATTCTTCCCTGAATAACTGAGTGAAAAGGCTGTCTCTGTTGAGACACAAGACACTGCTTGTTACTTTGACGGTCAATGAAAAGAGGTTCGGAAAACGGTATTTCATCTGCTAAGTCCCGTCGATGAGGAGAACCTTCTCTGAGGTATTGCAGAATCTGGAGCCGTATGTTTCTTTAGGCTGAGCTTGAAGCAGAGATGGCACAGCCAAAAGTCTGAACTACAGAGGACAAAATTCCAAAGTCTCGTGCCTGGTGTGCTGAGGAGAATGAACTGATAGCCGGCCATCTTTTCTCTACTGCTTTTAACTTAGAGGATAGAGGGACAGAGAAGCTGAGTTAAAATCCCCTCTGCTCCCATGGCTGTTTAACAATTTTGGAAACAAAGAGTTTGATAAGGCCAGAGGAAGTGAAGTTGAGCTTGTCCTGAGAAAAGGGGCTGGGGACAGATCTCTACACGTGTGACTGCTGAGTCCCAAGACAGCATGACAAGGTGACAGGCAGTGTGTGGATGAGCAGTCACCACGGGACAGGGAGGTGTCAGGAAATGTAACCAGGGACCAGCTGCATGACATTTCACCTGTCTAACTGGCGGCACAGTCACTGCTGACCCTGAGGGCCACATGCATCGCAGGGCATCTGGAACCCACTCCAGGCCAGCTCAGGCCGTACAATGGCTCAATGAAGTGGGCCACTGCTGAGTTCCGGAAGAGTCTCCTCGGTCCAGATAAGGCAGCGCGTTTCTGAGAGGGACTCCCCAGGCTACTCTTGCTGGCTTGTTGCCACAGCACAAAACTGACTCTGGCCTTGCTGGAAACCTAAGGCAGGACAGCTCTCAGTCCAAGGTAAGCAGAGCTCTGTCATACTGGAAATGCAACGGCCTTGTAAGAAAATAACCATTAAGATCCAGGTGGTTGTGAGAAGAGGAAGCTGTCACCGGCTAATCAAGGGAGGAGGATCAGTTTCACCTGCACTTCAGGCCTTGCTTTTTTCCCACACACAAGACGTTACTTGTGACAGCATGAGTGTGCAGTCACGTTTCCCCCTTTGCTTTCCCTTTCTTTCTGAGGAAGAGTTTCAGGCAGCCCAGGCTCCTGACTCTTCTGCCTCTGTCTCCTGAGGATCAGGGCTACGGTTCTGCACCATCTGCCCTGCGAATTTTGCAATTCCTCAGGCATTCCATTCTGCGCCAAGCACTGTGCTAAGACCTGAGGATAAAAAGTAAAGAGGAGAAGCAATCCCTGTCCTCAAGGCTCACAGTCTTGGAGGACGGCCAAGTCTGCATGGAATGATCTAGAACATAAATTGATAAATGGGATATAGAGGAAAGTGAGGAAGTACAGAGGGAAGAATTGTTGGCTTTTCCCAAGGCCTGGTAAAAGGAGTGGGCTCTACCCCAAGGGCAAGACTCAGGGGCTTTGATCAAAAGAACAGCACACTTGACCCAGTCTTCCTCAGTAAAACTATAATCCTGGTTGACAAGAACCCAGAAGAGGAATCCAAACTCCCATTTCATCCTCCATTGCATCAGTCTCTAGTGTTGACAAGGATAAGAACTGGATTATGGTGCAGTAACAATCCAAGTGTCATTAACCAGACAAAACATGACTCTTGGACCTGCATGGACTTGCTAGACATGTCCTGCCATGCTAGGAGTTGCCCACAGGGGTCAGCTCTCCACTTGAGCTCCAGTCTCTCCTTCATACCCAGTGGAAGGCACCAGGTCTACGGCTCAGTTAGAAAAGCAATTGTGATGGGAAAAGCAGAAGGCATCACAAGGAAAGTCCCACAGCAGCGGCAGGTTATCCACTTAGAAATACAGTTTTGATCTCCAGAAGTATGTCCTGAAAAGAAAGGGGGCCTCAGCCAGCCACAATTTGCCAAGATCATTGTGGGCCTCAGTGACCCTGACAGCCATCTTCTCATGGACAGAGTGCTCTTGTTCTATTTTTGGGGAACCACTCCATTTCATACACAGAGCCTTTGCCTTGAGATCAGAGGGCTGGATTATGACCTTCTGTGCCATCCTGCCACCCCCTGGAAATGCAGGCTCCTTCCCCACAGTGTCCCTAAAATACTACAGACCCCTATCTACGGCTTCCCAGGGAGCACACAGGCAAAAGCCTCTACGGACTCAGCCTGGTTGGTTATTCTGCTACGACATCTGTCACCTCTGCTGTCTTCTGAATGACAATGTAGCTCATGGGGAACTCCATGGACTTAGAGAGTGTCTTGCCTGCTTGATCACTGCAGACGTGCAGGGTGTGGGGACGAAGAGAGACCATGTTGTCATCTGGAATCACAGCACATTTGATGCCCACATAGCATCTTTACAGCTGGTCTATATTTATGAATACATCCACCAAAATGCTCCTGCTACCTGCTTTCTAGTTGGGGCTGTTCTGTCAGTGAGGAGGCACCTTACTGTGAGCCCCAGTATGGGCCAGGTCATTTCTAGCCACCAGCCCTAAGTCAAGTGTTTGGGGGCTATAAAGGAGGGTCTCATTGTTCTCCTACAGAGCAACGTTTGTGAAGCTGAGGAACACTTATGTGGCACTGCTAACATCTGTCAGAACATACCAAGTAGGTACAGATCTCTTCAGTTTTGCAATGTAGATCCGATTTTGGTTTCTTATCAAACCCACACCCTTTCCTAGGCTTTGGTTTTTGTCTTAGCCCTGCTGCTTGTCCCAACCAACACAACTTCATCCATCCACCCACCCATCAATCCACCCACCCATCCATCAATCCATCTACCCACCCATCAATCCATCTACCCACCCAACAGGTACTGAACTCTAATATACTGGGCACAGTACTGCTCTAGGGGACAGAACTGGAGGACAGACCGCGATTTTGGCAAGGCATCTGTTTGTACAACTTATGCCCCAGGTAAGGGAGCTCAGAATGGTCAAATAACTACACAGCCAGAGGAGGAGACAAGCGTTACTCAGAAAGGGAGAAAAATCTTCCTTCAGAGAGGCCTTGAAGTGAAAACGGAAGGATAAGAAAAAACCAGAAAATGAAGAAAAAGAGGGAAATAGCATTCCAGAAAAAAAATTACACCCACATTTTTTTCAGGCTTCTGTATGTATATTTTAAGCGTGATCGCCAAAAATAAAGGCATTTGTAAATTATATGTCTCCCGCTTTGTAGCACCTCAAAGCCACTTCGTGACCCCATTTCTCTGTGATCCATGAACAGGCCACTTTTTACCAGAATTTCAATTAAGGAAGGTCT
The DNA here is from genome assembly GCA_902168415.1 of Peromyscus melanophrys. NCBI lineage: Eukaryota > Metazoa > Chordata > Mammalia > Rodentia > Cricetidae > Peromyscus > Peromyscus melanophrys. The sequence continues at coordinate 18,077 of CABHPR010076735.1, forward strand.
GGTAGCCCTTGGAGTGCCATAGAGAACTCAATGACCAGACCGACAGAATATTAATCTCAACTAAGCCAAGCAGAGGAAGAACAGGGAATATTTAAACGAAAAGCCAGTTCACAGACTCCATGAACAGGCTTTGTGTATTCTGACCAATTAAACCTTCTCTCATTTTTAACAGCTCTGTTTATGAAGCCCATATTGAAAATTAAATGTTTATGACGATTTTGGGGAGGGGAGGTCCAGGACTTGGCACAGAACTGATTAATAACTTGTGGATGGCTGGTGTGAGGAAACCATTTTGAATCCAGCTGTAAACAACACGTTGGTAGAGGCTCGGCTATTTGTAGGCTTAGGCTTGCCAATTTGTAATTAGTTGCAGATTTTCAATTTTGTCTCTGCAGGAAAAATAGTTTTATTTGCATTGTTTACTTGGCATTTAATTTAAGAAGAATGCAATTGATTGTTTTTAAGACACGACTTTGGAGGGTTAGGAAACAATGAACAGGGACATTTCCAAGTAGGCCACACATCTGCATTTTTGTGTAGACTGGGGGCAAGTGCACAGAACCCGGCGCCATCCAATCAGCCTTATCACGGTCTCAAAATGCCTCCTGTGCAACTTGTCAAAAAGAAGAGTTCTGGCAACTGAATATAAAACTCTTGAGATTTGTAATGAATATAGTTGGGGTGGGGGGCACGTACAGTTGCATTTTCTACTAATTGAAACCGGTAAACCACTGTGGTAACTTAAATTCAACAAAAGACCAAAATAATTAGGATTTGGAAAGTTAGCCCTTGTTACTGTAACTTAGAGTGGTTCTGTCCAGGATTTGGGCTCCTTATGAGCCATAGCTTTTCCTTTGGAGTAGAAAATTTAAATCCTGCAACTAAGTATTTATCGAAGACCTACACAGTAGTTAGTGCTAGAGACACGAAGATGGAAGATGGGGGAAAGCAGGATCTGGGGGGCAATGGGCAGATTTACACAGATCCCTAATTCCAGACTGGCTATTCAAGTCGCTGCCGACTTAGACACTGGGCTGCAGAGAGCTCATTCTGACCAGCGGACCAAGAGGGAGGTGAACTGCAGCAGCCGCAAAGGCAAGCAGACTCTTGCAAGAAAAGCACTGCTGGGGAGGAGACAGGCTGCATCAAGTGATGCAGGAGCAGGGGAGCATCACATGTCAGAGAGCTGTGAGCAGTCTAAGGTGATCAGACCAGTGTCTCAGAGGAGAGCTGTAAGGCCAAGGAGGGAAGGAGGTGAACCTTGTAGTGTTGGTCTGCAAGGTGGTAAAGAGCATGGAATCGGTTTTCTGGAGACAGGAGGGAGGGAGCCACTGGAGAGAACCCAGCAGGGCAGTGATGTAGTTAGATTGTCTTTGCTGGAGAATGCATGGTGTCTGAAAGAGGGCAGCAGTGGGCAGAATGGAAATGCCAACTGACCGGAGCGATTTCAGAGCTGGACTCCACACACCTTAAGGAAAACTTGGACAACAGAAGAAGAAGAAGCCTGGTGATGACATTATCCAAGGGGAGAAGAGATGAAGAGGAAGAGCTGACTGAAGGCTAAACACATGCACACGCTTCTGTGCACCACCCCAAATGCCACGGGAAAACTAAAACAAAACAACAACCAAACTCCACCGCATTAAGAAAAAGAAGCCCGTGGCAAAGGTCACATACTGTTATGACTTCAGTCTATGCATCCAGAACAGAGAAACCCATAGAGACAGCAGCTGGTGGGAACGGAGAGAGGCCACTTGTGGGCACAGGGGTTCCTTCCTTCTGGGGAGAGAAGAATGTTTGGAACCAGAGAGAAGTAATGGTTGTCTAACACTGCAAATGTACTGAATAGTTTACTTTTAAATTGTTACTTAAAATTGTTTTCATGTAATACATTTTGATCATATTCTTTCCCCTTCCCCAATCCTCCCAACTCCTCCCCATCTTCCTATTTCTCTCTCTCTCAGAAAGAAAAGAAACCCACGAAACAAAAAAAGGGTCAAAACAAAAACCACAAGAAACCAATAAGACAAAGATAAAATGATTAATTGAAAGCAGTTGTATTTAATTTATGAAGTTTAAGTTTCAAAAGATAAAAGCAAAATCAAATTACAACAAAACAAAAGTAAAAAAAAATTCACCATGACAACCTGTGGTGCTTTTCAGTCCAGAAGGTCCCCTTAAACCCAAACACACCAACACAAAGACCTGAGAGAAGGCAGGCTAGTGCCCTATGCGGCCGGCGCCTGTTCAGTGAGCTTCATTCCTGTGTGGTCCACGGTGAGAATGGCTTTCTCCTTGTTATCACCCACACTTTCCTTGGGAGACAGCATTGGGAAAGGTAAATTGGCAATTACCTTGTTTCTTGTGGGTCACCCTCTACGTGGCAACCTCCACCTTTGCTATGTCCAACTCTGGCTGACCTGGTAATATGAGTAGACCACCTGTCATGTGGAGAGATACCAGGGGTGGGGGAAAGCACAGGCGCACACACAGAGCGGGCGCAGGGTCAGGAAACAGTAAGCAAAACTTTCTGCCACTCGTATTGGTCATCAGCAGCTCAGGGAGAATAAAGGGCTCCCTGATGCTCAGTGCATCGTCGGGAAGATTAATTAACATGTGTAAAGGCCACACACAATGTGAAAGGCCCAGTAATGGATCTCCAAAAGCCAGAGTCCCTGTTTTCCAGAAGGGTCATGAAACAAGGAGTGGAAAATATTCCCTAGAAGACAGAGCTGGATGACCCCGGCCACGAAGAACACAGCAAAGAAAGGACTGGGCTTGTCTGGGGTTCTCTTCATTCTCAAGCTGAATCTGATCTGACAGATGTGGTGAGTAATTAGAGCCTTGTCCATTCATAGTCTGAATGCTTGCACTGCACGGAGAATGGGGCAGGAATAATGAGAGGCACAGCCCTGTGGGACTATTCAGGAGCGCTCAAATTTGCATGGTCACATGAACCCGAAGGAAGTGGATTATGCTGGCCTGGCCAGGAAGTGGAGACCGCCAAAGCGTTCTCATTTGCATAAATCATAGGGCTGGAAACCAGAGGGGCTTATGTTCCCTCAAAGGAGCCCAGCTGCAGAGGTCTGTCTGTGCATCCTGCCTGTCCGAGAGTCCTGCACATCTCTGTGGCTACAGCCTACTCAGAAAGGCTCCAAGTGCTATTCACTTGTTAGGTCATTTCATCTGAGGTTCTGTCAACATGTGCCTTTACATTTCCAGAAATGTGATTTTTTTAAACAAGTGAGGTCGCTGCACAGTCTCTTGGTGAAGGGATTTCTTCAACCTCACAGGGGTGGTGGTGGTGGTTGGGGGGGAAGGTGATTCGGTAAGGGAATGCCTTTCATTATGACTGCCGCTGTCAACACATTTCTAATGGTGCAACAAGGTACTTAGGGAAGAATTGTTTGTGGCTTTAAAAATAGTTAATGCCTCTCAAAAAGGATTACTTTCATTTTAAGCTTCAAATGAAGGCTACCAATTAATTAGTCCATTTACATAAAAATGTCTTGGATCGGTTACCTGCAAAGATAAAGGGTGAAATCTACCCTCTAATTGGGGGAAAAAAAGCAACGTGGAGTAAACACGTAGGAGTCCTGGGCCAAAAGCAAGTGGGAGTTATTAATTAAAAACAAATGTCAGAAACTCATTTTTTTCTATGTGATATGGGTGATATCAATATGTTAATTGAATAACTTTTCCTTCTGCGCTATGTCACACAATGTCCCCACTGTCATGCAGCTAGGGATGACATACACTTGCAGTCTCAGCAACAGGCAGGCTAAGACAGAAGGACCTCAGTTTGAGGCTAGCCTGGGCTACAGATCAGGATCTAGACCAGCCTGGCTTACATAGTGAGGCTCTGTTCAAAATGTACACACCAACAAAAAGACACGCAGAGCTTCAGGATGGCTCAAGAGAGGAGATGGAGATCCCCCTCGGTCCTCCATTCCAACACAGAAGGCGAGCGGCATGCTTCCTCCTCCTGTCATAGGCCTCGGGCCATCCTTCTTGGCTAAAGAGAGAACTTTCACTCCCTTCAGTAAGTACTGTGTGAGTCCGACATGGATTCAACATGGGCACAGTCAGGACAGACTTCAAGAGACCTCAAGGGCAACAAGGAAGGCAGATATTTACCACTGAAAAAACTAAGTTTCTTAATCACTTTAAAATATACAACTGAATGGAAAGTATATATTACCCAGACTAATTACATGTAATTTCTTGGCATTAGGCATAAATTATTCAGACGATCCCAAGGGGAAAAAAATTAAAGATTCTTCTTTACAGTGGAATTTTCATTGTAAAACACAGCTCACTGCAAGTCCATTTTACTAATAGCCTGTCCTGTCTTTAAAGACGCACATCTGTTTTCACAGGTGGAGGGTATTAGGGAAACTGCTTTTCTCATGGGGTTTATTGACATAGGTGACCAAGTAAGATGCTGAGGAGAGGAATGGAGAGAGAGTGAGAGAAAAGAGGAGAAAGTAAGAACGATGAGCAGGAAAAGCGAAGGAAAAGAGCTGGGCAATGGCTCAGTTGGCTTGCCCAGCCGACTGAAAGCAACACACAGGTAGGTGCGGGGCCACACAGCTGCACCCCTAGCTCTGGGGAACTGAAGACAGGAGCAAAGGGGTTCAGGATCACTCTGGGATACACAAGAGTCTGGGGTCAGCCTGGGCTACATGAGACCTGGTCCAAAGAGAAAGGAAGAGCAAAACTAGAACAAGAAAAAGAGAAGGCGCAAGAAAGAGCGGGGAGGGGGACAGAGTGGGAGAGGAGGGCGGGGGAGGGAGAGAAGGGGGAGGGGGAGTGGCGTTGGGGGTGGAAGGAAAGGATTAAAAAAATTCAATAAAACCAACCCCTAAATTTACTACAGGCACAAGCTGTACTGAGCAGGAAGACAAAGTGCTCAACCTTGGGGAAGATAAGAAGTGAACTGACGGTGTCCACAGGTCCCCGGTCAAAGGGGCTCTAGTGTCAGTGAGCCGGCAGGAAGTGACACTCAGGCATGCTGGCCCCTCGCCATCCCTCGCTCTATATGAAGGAGAGGTGGAGTGGTGCGCAGCTCCTCTTCTGGGCTGACAGACTCACGCACAAGGTGCCCATCAACAGGCAGGGCTGGGAGGAGGGATGTGGCTGACCTCTGGAAGAGAACTCTCAAGTTCTGGGAAAGTCCTCCGAGAAGCCAGGACATCCATGGTGCAATCTCTTGTCCCTAAAGAGCCCACTTTACCTGTGAAACTGGATCACTCCCGTGTTTTCTCCATGAGCTCTGCATCATCCCACCCTCCCGTTGAAGAGGATGCCCTCTGGAGACCCAGCTACAGAGACATTAAAGAGCTTAACCTAGTGATGAGGAAGACATGTGAAGTTTGGATGCTCAGTCCTTGGCCTCACAACTCTGTGCGGTGGGTGGTGGTATGGAGTTTTCTTTTTTAATCCACAAAGAAGGTTAGAAGAACTTTCCGGAATCAGGCAGACACAGGTATCCATCCATTTGTGTGTGTGTGTGTGTGTGTGTGTGTGTGTGTGTGTGTGTGTGTGTAAGGTTGATTCTCTTCTTCCATCCTGTGGGTCATGGGGATAAACTCAGGTTGTCGGGCTTGGCAGCAAGGCCCTTCCCCTCTTCCCCTGACCGTCTGTTCTCTGTCTGCTGCTCTTGCGTCAGTGACAGTGGGTCACAGCACAGGAGGGTCGTTTCTAAGCTGCTGTGCCTGAAGACGGTGCTGAGGCAGCCCCCTGATCACCCCCTACACACTCTGAATGGTCTGATACCTGGAGGGGAAGCCCTCCTTAGTTTCTACATAGAGATGGAAATTCTTAGCCTCGGAGTTTCAGAATTTTCAATGGTAAATGGGGACAGATGGCAGTTTCTGTCTTTTGGGGACTGTTGACAATTAGTGGTGGGCATATTACTTGGCCCAGAAAAGGCCCCCAGCAATGCTAATTCCTGCGATTACTAACACAGCAAAAGAAGCAGAAGTCTTTAAGGCTTCTTATGGAAACTGATTATTTCCTTGTTTTTCTGCCCTGAGGCTTCAGCTACTGAGGTCTGTTTGCACTTCTTGGTCTCTGCTGATACGAACACACTGTTTAAGGTGTGTCAGAAATGCTATCCATGAGAAGCGCAGGCCCTGCGTCACCACCTTGTTAAGTGACACCTTCTTGTTAATTATTACCTTTTTGTGACTGTACAGTGACTTTTCTATTCCTGCACACGACTTCTGTGAGTTCTGGGGTTAAAGTGGCTCAGAAACTTTCTCATCAAGGCTGTGTGGGTCCTTTTTAAACCATTAAGAAGAAACAAAAAACCAAAACCAGAGAGGAACCCCACGAGGGGCCGCATGATCCTTAAGGCTGAGAAGTTAGACTTGTAGGCTTCTGGGGGCAGCATGGCCACCTAAAGGGACATGATCAGAATATCTGTTTCCTCGATTACAGAGGGGGACAGTAAAAACATCTCTCACTTAGGGCCACTGTGAAGACTTAAAATGTCCACTGACATCAAGTACCAGCCACCTGGAATGGATGCCATGCTCAAGTGGCTGTCAGGATACAATTCTCATGCAGGAGTCAGGATGCTGCTCCAATGAGGAGGCAGTGTTAGACACCGCGGGGAAGCTTTGGGGGACCGGAGCCCCAACCCACCCCTCAATAGGACTCTTTTCTCCTGTTCCAGGAAATCTGTGCTTGAAAATTATCACTAAGCTGAGCCCTTTGTGTTGCCTGTACTTAAAAGGTGGTGACACCTGGGTTATCAGGTTTTGTTTGTGAAGACAAAGGTCACCTCAGACCAGTGACAGTGCATGTTCTGGCCTGTCTGACCAGGTCCTTTGGTATGCCTTGAGTGGCAATCAAGGCAACTTTCTTCTTTCTTTTCATGAGCTAGGAAAGCTGCCTGGGTGGATCACAGGGGATGCTAACAGCAGAGGTATTTCTAGAAATTTCTTGCTCATTTATTAGTTGTTGATGAACGTAAACTGTTCGTCACTCGGCCACATACCCAGATAACCTACTGACAGTTTCACTGGTTGTGTGACATACTCCATTTTTCTCTTTTCTTTTTTTAGCCGATGTTTCCACTTGTATTTAATAAAAAGAAAACAAGAACACACACACACACACACACACACACACACACACACACACACACACAAGCTTGACTCTCCACAAAGGCACAGCCTGACAGAATGTGAGAAGCTAGAGAGATGGCTTAAGATGATTAAGAGTATGTACTGTGCTTATAGAGGATCTAAGTTCTATTCCTTAGAACGCTCACAACTGCTTGTGATTCTAGCTCCAGGAGGGATCTGATACCTCTGGCCTCTGAGGGCACCTGCACTCACATGCACGCCTTATTTTCTCCCTACACACACACTATTAAAAATAAAATAAATGTTTAAGAATGTGAGAAGTCCTGAGGCAAAAATCCCTCTCTGTGGTATGTGAGACATCTGGGGATGCTACTGTTTCCCCTGCTGCCTGCTGTGTCCAGGGTGTTCTGTATACAGTCAGTCTCACCTGCCTCCAGAAGCAGGGCATGCTGGGAGTGCAGAGTGAGCTCCACTGGGGAACCATACTGGCTGTGGGAATGATGGGGAAGACAAGACTCAGATTCAATTCCTTGCTGACTCCCAGTCAGTCAGGAGTCAGGAGAGCTAAGGTGACTTTCACAAGCCTGGTTTTTAGTGCCAAATTTTGGATCCCTTCAAAGAGCAGGTTTTGTTAATGCTGAGTCTTCAGAGAAGAAAGAAAGGGATGGCAGAAAGGAGCGAAGGTAAAGAGCAGTAGATAAGCAGCCACGTGGTTTCCCTCCATCCACAGTCTTACTGTGAACATTAAACGGTGTTTTCTTCCATGGTTACTGTCACTATAGTTTTCTGCCCTGACAATGGGTCACAGTTGTTGCTATGACTTATTTCACACAATGTGAATATGAATAGACACCTACAGAATCTCAGGGAGGTTCAGCCAATGGTACTTATTTCATGCTTTAGGAGAATCTTCAGTGGTAAAGAACAGCTTACAATTATTTCTTGCCAAAATTTCCTTATGTAAGGCATTTCAATTTCCTACAAATGACTAGACCCTCTCCCCAATCCTTTCCCTAATGGACAGTAACTTCGTTCTGTTCAGCTTTGGTTCAGCTAAGGTTTGCAGATACGTGCCACAGGTCTCGTTCATAGGTATGTGCTGGAGGTCTTTGGTGGAGGAGGACAGATAGGCCACACAGCAGGGGGTGGGGTGGAGTGTAGAGCACCCTCGGCTTCCCTGCATCTGCCTCTCAGACCATCTGAGATGAGGGAGTGGTTCCTGCTTTGTTTATAATGTCCAATTGTTGAGCACTAAGGAGTCTTAGTCCTACCTGCATGAGGGCAAGTGGAGTCTTGAAACCAGTGGTTCTCACCCTTCCTAACACTGAGACCCTTTAACACATTTCCTCAGGATGTAGGGGCCCCAACCATAAGATTATTTCATGGCTAATTCATAACTGTAATTTTCTACTGTTATGAGTCATAATGTAAAATATCTGATATTCAGGATATATGATATTCGACCCACAAAAGGGTCAAGACTACAGGTTGACAACTGCTGTTTTAAAAGGTGACAAGTGGTGACCTGAAGGGGCCCCACTGAACAATGTAGAGCATTGAGGATCAAAAAGAGTAATGGACCACCACATATGAAATGGAGAAAACACAAAGACTTACAATGATTAGCCATGTAGAGACTCTTGTTTAATTCAGTGATCAGTATTCTAAAAATTGTTAGATGGGCAGAAAGGTACTTGGGCAGAGTACTCAAGAAGCTGATCACATGTTCTTCGATAAAGAAGAACAGCCAACGAACGAGAAAGAAGCAGAAGCCAACCTACCAGTGCTGTGCTGTGCTGTACTAATGTACTGTACTGAAGTGTACTATTGCACTATTGTGCTG
>CABHPR010076738.1:0-18382 GCA_902168415.1 Peromyscus melanophrys
CACACACACACACACACACACACACTCCCCTGAATCAAGTGCCCCTACCGATTAGCCCTGTGATCACCCAGGAGCCAGGATCTTAGCCGGAGGGAGTACCCTCCTAAGGAGAGGAGGAGGGACTGCTTGTCAGGGATGAGCTTGGCCCCCGCCTGTCCTCTGCCAGTCCTGGGGAACCCAGCTTTTATATCCCCTAGTTTCCCCCTGTGCTGGCTAGTTTTATGTCAACTTGACAGCACCTAAAGTCATCTGAGAGGAGGGAAATGCCTTCATAAGATCAGGATGTAGGCAAGAGGGTAGAGCATTTTCTTAATTCATGATTGATGGGAGAGGGCCCAGGCCATTGTGGGTGGGGCCACCCCGGCCTGATGGTCCTGGGTTCTATAATAAAGCAGACTGGGCAAGCCATGAGGAACAAGCAAGTAAGCAGCACCCCTCCTTGGCCTTTGCATTAGCTCCTGTCCTGACTTTCTTCATGCTTCATGGACTATAATGTGGTAGTATAGATCAAATGAATCCTTTCCTCCCTAACTGGTTTTTGTTCAATGTGTGTTGCCGGGGTCCAGCCTCGGTTAGGGTTCAGGTCTCACTAGGAAGCCTATGTGGGCCACCACAGTTCCTCCTTCTTAATAATATAAAGCTCAAGTGAGGGTACAGAGCTTAACTCTATGCAGCTCTGAATCAGCTTTCCCCTAAGAGCTTGCGAGTAGCTGGAATAATCATAGCAATACACCTGCTCGTCATGGCTGCTATGCTTCCTAGGAAAGGAGTAGAGGATGAAAAAGATGGAATGGTCTTTTTGAATCGGTCTAAGATGGCTACAACAGCCTTAGTTGCACCAAACCCTTTTTTAAATCAATAAACTGATGCAACCGCATCCAATAAATCAGTAAACTCCTGATGCAACCACATCAAATCTAAAGACTCCTTAGCATCACCATTAACATTAACAGGTTAACATCATAATTCTAGAATAAAGATTACTATGCATAATTACAATTCTCACAAGCTTTCATCCAAAAGCAAACTCTCAATAAAACTATTGAGAGTAAGGTCTCACTAGGAAGCCTCTGTGGACCACCAAAGGGGAAGAGATGTAGGTGCAAGAAAAACTTCTGATCACTAAGTAGGTTGCACTCAAATGGCCCCGAATAGCTCAGGTCATCTTTATTTAAACTTAAACAGAGTTTTTCTTACTGAGGTACATGAACAACTTTATCGTTGGCTTCCATTTTTGACTTTAATAAATACATCACAACTTAAGGAATACATTGTGATTATTAAAAAAGCCGCACTGTTCCCCTTTATGCTTCCCCAAATACACCTTCCCACTCCCTGCATAACCTTATTTCTAGACATAGAGTTCAGCATTTTTGAAGGCTTAGCTAGATATCGAGCCAGACACATCCTGCTCTCGCAGCCCATGTGTCAGCTGCTGGCTACTTGTGGTTACAAAGTTAAAAAGTAATAGACGTGGGTACCATGCTCTAAGTCAACAATATTCAAAACCAGACAATTATTTCATGTCTACAAGATATATTTTTATACAGTTCCCTTTTGTACAAGAGGGTTCCAAGTCTCAATCTCTCTATAAAAGGCAGACTTTGACAAAGCACTCTCTTCCCATCTCATTATACCATACCTCCTCCACCAATATAAGTTTCTATGTATGGTAAAGATGGATCTATCCATCCCACATTTTACATTGCATTATCCCCATCAGAATATACTAGATCTTACCACTGATTCTATATGATTGGTGCCCAGGGACCTTACTCTCAATAGCTGGCACTATGTGTACTCCTGAGGCCTTTTCCCTATTCTGTGTATGCATGCCTTACTCTCCTTTCCAGAACTGTGAGACATGGTTAATGTTCCAAGTGTTGTTTTCTCCTATGCACCTAACTATCTCTGTTGAGTCAGAAAAGTTCCCAGAGTTGGGAGTTGAAGTTAGTAATTACAGATAAGAGATTTAAGAAGCAATAACCCTTTGCTGAATCTTAGGGGAAAATATTTGAGAAGGAACAGAATTTCCAGGGGGAAATTACAGCTGTTGCATGTGTGACTGACAAAGTAAAACTAAAAACCGCCCAAAGAATCACCAATATAATGAGAGAGAAAAGAGCCTGCAAGCTGCATGAATTTTGCAAATTCCTACACTGTCCTGTGGACTACTGGTCCTTGCCAAGGTGTTTCCACAGGTGTCTTGCCCCAAGGAAACTTGTTGGACAGGTAGTCATATGCTGAGACTAGGCTGCATGGCTCCCGACAGTGTTTCATCATAGCAGTAGTAGCCCTAAGACACTCCCCCCGTAGGGCCCTGGCCCCCATTTTGGGTAGCTGTTGCCTTGCTTGCTGACCTTGACCTTGATATCCTCCCTATGCTAATCCTCTGCCGGTTTCCACCCTCCTGAATGCTTACGGGAAGTTCCTTGTTTGTGTATCCTGCATATTGGGTGTTAACAGCTTAGATGCGGTGGTGGCACATGCCTTTAATCCCAGCACTCGGGAGGCAGAGCCAGGTGGATCTCTGTGAGTTCGAGGCCAGCCTGGGCTACAGAGTGAGTTCCAGGAAAGGTGCAAAGCTACACCGAGAAATCCTGTCTCGAAAAACCAAAAAAAAAAAAAAAAAAAAAAAGAATGTAGAACATCAGTAGCGAACTTCTGCCCTTCTGCCCTCTGGGGTTCCCCCACTGTGCTATAAGCCTGTATTTAAGGCCCCCTCCCTCCTTCAATAAACGGCATTCGGCATTCTGCTGGGGTGAATGACCCGCTGTCTTTTGTCTCTGTTTTTTGATCCACAGCCCCTCCCTGGGACATGGTGAACGGGTGGTGGTAGCGTGGGCGCTACCGCTACCCCCTCCCCCCCAATTTGCTTCCTCAGGAGTGACAGAATACCCACCCCTGACAATTTGCAAACACCTGTCTTGTCATGTTTAATATTAATTTACATATTTGTTGCAGGATATTTGATCACACTGTGGGAAGATGTGTCTCTGTCTTTCCTTGCCTGCCTAAGACACCTGCTGATTGGTTTAATAAAGAGCTGAACGGCCAGTAGCTAGTCAGGAAGAGGATAGGTGGGACTTCTGGGCAGAGATAGGAACTCTGGGAGGAATCTGAGAGGCTGGGGATTCGCCAGAGAGATGTGGAGGAAGTTGGACATACATTATGGAGGAGAGGAAATTGAACCACATGGCAGAACACAGATTAATATAAATGGGTTAGTTTAAGTTATAAGAGCTAGTTGGGAACAAGCCTTAGCTAACACCACGCTTTTATAATTAATAAGAAGTCCCTGTGTCATTATTTGGGAGTTGGTGGTCCAAAGAAAATCCGAGTACACATATTATTTTGGTATTTTGTGGCAGGGCCTCCCTGTGTAGTCCAACCTCAAGTCTCCAGTGCTGAGGGAGAAGGCTCACTAAACTAAGCCTTGTTTATGTTGATCCCTGGTTTTTGCTTTGTTTTGTTTTGTTTGTTTTTTTATTTTTATTTTTATTATTTATTTATTTATTTCTGAGACAGGGTTTCTCTGTGTAGCTTTGCACCTTTCCTGGAACTCACTCTGTAGCCCATGCTGGCCTCGAACTCACAGAGATCCGCCTGGCTCTGCCTCCTGAGTGCTGGGATTAAAAGCGTGCGCCACCACCGCCCGGCTTTGTTTTGTCTTTGGAGTGTTTGTTTTTATTTTTAGTGTGGTATGCATTTGTGGTATATGAACACTCGTGTAGGTGAGGGTGCACATGCACGCAGCAGCCAGAGGATGACGTCTCGTGTCTCCCCTATCATGGTCCACTTTACTCACTGAGCCAGGGTTTCACTCTGAATCTGAGGTCCTGCTGTCTCCATCCCGGGTGCTGGGGTTCAGGGGAGTCCCCAGGGAGTAGGGCTGGAGAATGAAGACAAGTCATGTGGTACAGGGTTGGGATCAGACTGGGCAATTTGCCATGGAGGACTGGAAGGAAAGCCACAGTCACTTGCCTGACAGAGGATGCGGGTTTGATTCCCAGTGCCCACATGATGGCTCACAACTGTCTATAATTCCAGTTTCAGGGATTTAGTACTTTCTAGCTTCTGTGGGCACTGACTGCATGTGGCTCATGGACACACATGCAGACAAAACCCCAATACACATAAAAATGATGAATAAATAATTTTTTTGTTTGTTTTTTGAGACAGGGTTTCTTTGTGTAGCTTTGGAGCATGTCCTGGAACTCACTCTGTAGACCAGGCTGGCCTTGAACTCAGATCTGCCTGCCTCTGCCTCCTGAGTGCTGAGATTAAAGGTGTGTGCCACCACCTCCTCCTCCTGGCAAAAAAAAAAAAAAAAATTTTTTTTTAAAAGAAAAAAACCCCAAATAAGCAAATAATCATTCTTGCTGCTTAAACCAGTAATAGAAGACTTGTGGAGTGAAGCATTTTCCTGGTAACCTGGATAGGGTAGATTGACAAATTGTTAATGGGTTGCCAAAGGCAGCTTTGCCTCCCCTCCCTCCTCTAGCTCCCTCTGGCTTTCTGTCACTCTTTCTGTGTCATTCTTAATACTATGGATGATGAGAAATTCCAATTCATTTTAACTGATGAGCATCAGTATTGTTTTGATGTAAACGCTCTGATTTTGACCAAAGGGAGCCTCTTCAAAGCAGCCCTGTTTTGGTTTTGACTAGATTATGTTTACCCACTACATTACAATTCAAGTGTAAGATTTGACTCAGAGTCACCCTTTAAACCACCTAGACACATTTAATCACATATATTCACTAAAAAGTGAGAATGTCAGTAGAAATACTATGCCTCAAGTAGAACATATTATTGTGGAATATTACTTTAACTATGTAAAGGTGTGTTGCATATGTTTATGCTGCATTTGTTTAATTATGTAAAGATGTGTTGCTTTGCCTGCCTATTAGACCTGATTGGTCTAATAAAAAATTGAATGGTCAACAGCTAGGCAGTAGAGGTATAGGCAGGGCTGGTGGCCAGAGAGAATTAGTAGGAGGAGGAATCTAGGCTTGGGGGTGAACAAGAAGGAGAGAGTGAGGGAAAAAAAGAGGGAGACACCTAGGGCCAGCCAGCCAGACACGGAGTAAGACACACAGAATGAAAGAAAGGTAAAAACCCTGAGGCTAAACACAGATGAAGAGAAACAGGTTATGGTTATGAGAGCCGGTGGGACAATCATAAGCTAAGGGTGAGCATTCATAACTAATAATAAGTTTCCATGTCATGATTTGGGAGCTGATTGGTGGTCCCAAAAGAAAAAGCCTGTTACAGTAATTATTTCCCTATTTGTAGGTGGGGTTTTCTGTCGGGACCACTGGTTCCCTAATAACCACACAGATACTTATTATTAATTATAAATGCTCGGCCAATAGCTTAGGCATGTTACTTATTAGCTCTTACAACTTAAATTAACCCATATTTCTTATCTATGTTTCACCACGTGGTGGTACCTTTTTTCTTTTTAGCATGGCATTTTCATCTTCTGCTTCCTCTGTGTTTGGCTGGTGACTCCACCCTTCTTCTTCCCAGCATTCTCCTAGTCTGGCTTTCCTGCCTACCTATTGGCCAGTTGGTTCTTTATTAAACCAATGAGAGCAATACATATTCACAGTGTACAAAAGGGTTATTCTACAGTGCCTGTTTCCATCATGTATGTTCTGGAGATGGAGTTTAGGTTGTTAGGGTTGGCAGCAAGCACCTTTACCCACTGTGACATCTTGCTGACCCAAGACATGTATTCTTTACAAGAATAATGGACCAGAGATAAGTGAAAAGATGTTAATCTTGGCATTACAAAGCAGTGGTGGCTTTATATTGAGCATCTAAGACCTACATCAATGAAGGAATTTTCCCTCTTCCTTCTTCTGCTCTCAGCAGCTGAAACATCCCTGAAGCAATGTGGCAATGGAATGTGGTGAACTAGAGAGCGCAGCAGCAGATGGGATGGGATGCAAGGAGAATAGAGATTGATGCTTAGTGTTACATGCTGACAACTTGGTTGGGTTGAGAGACACCTAGGGGATTTGCCAAGTACTCCTGGGTGTGTCTGTCAAGGCTTATTGGGAGGCAATAAAATCACCAGGGTATTATGGGGAGGTGGTGACAGGTGAGAGGTAACTTCAATGGGAGAAGCAGGCCCCTCATGTTCCTTGGGGCTGTCACTTTCCCTGTATCCCCCTGTCTCCCCTTCTTATTTCCTAGTTGTCATGACATAAAGTGCTCTACTCAGTTCTCCCATGGTTGTGGTGGGGTGTTTGTACACTGTGTGAAGATGTGCTGCTGTGATTGGTGTGATAGAGAGCTGAGTGGCCAATAGTTAGGCAGGAGAGAATAGGCAGGACTTCTGGGCAGAGAAACAACGTCAGAGGGATGAATCTAGGTGAGGGAGAGATGCCAGCAGGACTTGGAACAAGTCAGACATACGGGACAGAGGAAAGGTAACCAAGCCATGTAATAGAATGTAGATTAATAGAAACAGGTTAATTAAGTTATTAGAGCTAGTTTTAAAAAAAGCCTAAGCTAAGGCCAAGTTTTCACAATTAATAGTAAGTCTCCATGTCCTTATTTGGGGGCTGACAGTCCGATAAGAAAGCTTACTACACATGGTAGACAGTCACTTCTGAAACTTTTTGTCAAATAAATCCTTCCTCCCCTAGCTTGTCTCCAGATCAGGTCCTTCATTTCAGCAACACAAAGAACTACGATGGAGCTATGGAGAAAGCTGTAGAGGCTGTGGGAAGGAGGAGATAAAAGGGCTTTTGGTGGAGCTCTTATTGCCTGTGTTTAGGTTCGTCTTGTGGAAATGTTATAAATACCTTAAATACTGGAGGAGTTTGGTGTGGTACATGCTTTTTTGGGGACCCCTTAGGGGTTCTAGCTACCTGGCCATTCATGCTTCTTTTTTTTTTTTTGGTTTTTCGAGACAGGGTTTCTCTGTGTAGCTTTGCGCCTTTCCTGGAGCTCACTTGGTAGCCCAGGCTGGCCTCGAACTCACAGAGATCCGCCTGGCTCTGCCTCCCGAGTGCTGGGATTAAAGGCGTGCGCCACCACCGCCTGGCTATGCTTCTTAATTTGTCTCCAACACTAGAAAGTGCTGACCTGGGTAGCCAGGTGGATATAGTGGAAATGGCGGGATTGATCTTTTAGGTAAAGTTATAAAATACAAGCCTCTGCTTTGCTCCATTGGACCTTTCTGCCCAAGCAGCCTGTTGCTATGGTGTGGGGGACCCTCAACCTGCCCTATGAGGTTGAAGATTGAGGAGCTGAGACCTCTTTCCAATATCCATTTTCAAAAGAAGCTTGAAGGTGCATTGTCTAGCCTCAGCCAAGCCTTCAGATGCCCACTGCCTGAATAGTACTCTACTGTCTCATGAGAGACCTTGAGGCAAACAGCACTGAGGTTCCCTTCGACACCTGACCCCAAAGAAACTATGACATAATCCATCTTTCTTGCTTTAAGTCACCGTGTGTTGGGGTAACAGATTAGAGCAATGGAAAATTAGTATGTGAAGGAAGGAGTTAAAAAGAGAACCTTCTGCAGGATTTCCCAGGCCCTGAGGAGTCTGCAGGGGCTGAACACCTTGCTCTAACCTGAGCAATTTGTTTATTGTTTTCAGTTCTGTGCGCCTGCTTGGCTTGTCCACAGTAAGACTTCAGGACTACGGACTTTACTACCTCACCTGTCTGTAACAAAGGGGGCGGTGTTCAGGTTACAGTTTTATGTGCTGAAAAGAGAAATGCAATATGCAACAGTCTATTCTTACATTTTTGATTGTGAGCCTAGCCTTTAATGGCTGAGCCATCTCTTCAGCCCACAACAGTCTATTCTAACTCGTCGGCACCATTTACATGTAAACATAACAAAACACAGGTGTAAGAGACTGAAAATCCTGAACAAAATCAGACTGCCTGTTTTCTGTAAGAGTCACTACTAGTTCTGCATTTTCTTGCTGAAAATGGTTTCTCAATACCGCTGGCATTTTCTTCTGCTGTTAAAGACGTTTATTTAAACTTAATTGCATTGTAATTTGCCATCATATTTTGCCTTCTCCTCCCTTCAAAAGCAATATTTAAAAAGCTCTGTTCAGAGGGCTGGTGAGGCGGGTCAGTGGGTAGAGGTGTCTGTGCACAGGAGTAACAAGCTGAGTGTGAAACCCCATCCCATAAGCTTGCAAGAGAGAACTTATCCCAGAGAGTTGTCCTCTGACCTCCACAACATGTGCTGTGCCATGGTGTGGCTGAAACACACACATTCATACGTTCTCTCACACACACACATTCACACCCACTCACACATACATGCACACACACTCATACTCACACACATGCATACACACAATCACACTCATAGATACTCACACACACAATTTCACATACACATAATCTTACACACATACACACACACACACACACATTCACACACACAGTAAATTGAGGAAAAGTCTCTTTTCATAACAGAGTGTTCTGAGACCAGCTTTGTATTCTACATTTCAGCTCATTTCAAACACAAATCCTTAAAACTGTCATTGCTTAGCAGATTAGCATGCTATAGTTTTATGTAAAATGTTGGCAATTAAAAAAAACCCGACATGTGCCAATGATTCTAATAATGGAAACTGTTCTGATTTTCTTTGTAAGTAGAGAAAAGCCTATTAAAGTTAATTCATTAGGGAAAAACGTCCCTCATATTTATCAAGGCAATTTTTTTTGAGGTGGAATTTTGCTCGTTCAGAGAGGCTGAATAGCAAGTAGCTAAACTTCTCTGTTTGCTGGTGTCTTCCAAAAAACCCAGTGTCCTTTTCTCAGCCCTCACTTAAAAAGCCCTTAGCAAGGCAATTTCAAACAGAACACACCACCTGTGGCCCTGCTCAGATGCACCTTTACAGAGTTAGCATCCTGAGCCACTGTGGAGATTTCAAAACCCCTTAGACATTGCTACAGCCAGTGCCAATCAGATTATACCTATTGCCTTTTGTTTGGTTCTTTCAGCTCTTTCTAATCATACTCAACCAGTAGCTCTCCACAAATAGTATTTTAAAAAGTTAGTTTCTAAGTGGGAAATAGCCTTGAGCTCATCAGCATAGGAAAAGACACCATTAACACAGACACTGAGATCAACAACTATTAGATGGGACCTTGTGAAACTGAAAATCTGCATAGCAAAGGACACCATCATTCAAACAAAGTGACAGCCTAAAGAATGGGAAAGATTTTTTGTAAGTACACACCTAATGGAGGACTACTATCCAAAATATATAAAGAACTCAAGAAACTAGATATCAAAAAAACCCCAAATAATCCAGTTAAAAATGGGGTACAGATCTAAACAAAGAATTCTCAATAGAGGAAAATCAGAATGCTGAGAAACACTTAAAGGAATGTTCAACATCCTTGGCCATCAGGGAAATGCAAATGGAAACACTTTGAGATTTCATCTTACACCTGTCAGAACGGCTAAGATCAATAACCCAAGTGACAGCTCATGCTCTAGAAGATACGGAATAAGGAGAACACTCATCCATTGATGTTGGGAGTGGAAGTTTGTGCAGCCACTATGGAAATCAGTGTGGTGGTTCTTCAGAAAGACAGGAATTGATCTTCCTCGAGATCCAGCTATGCCACTCTTAGCACATATCCAAAGGATGCTCATCCTACCACAAGGACACTTGCTCAACCATGTTCTTTGTTGTTCTCTTTATAAGAGCCAGGAATTGAAAACAACCTAGATGTTCTTCATTGGAAGAATGGATAAAGGAAATGTGGTATATACATGATGGAGTATGACTCAGCTGTTAAAAAATGACATCATGAAATTTTCAGGCAAATGGATAGAACATGGAGAAGTTGAGCTGGTGCCTATATGGACCAGCTTTTACCCCTATGGACTAGTGTTCATGGTATGCAAAGGCACTCTGCAGGCTACCAAAGGAGAAACATAAATACCAACCCAGCCGCAAACCCTCTTAGCCACCACAGTGTCCTGTCTGCAAGATATGCTAGGGCAATGGTGGCACAAAGCTTGTAGGAGTGACCACCCAACGTCTGATTTGACCTAAGGCCCACTCCATGAGTGGAATCCACACCTGGTACTGCTTGGGTGACCAAGAACCAGAGACGAGATAGACCAGAGACCTAGGGTAAAACCAAATACTACTTGTCTTAAAAAAAGTAGTGATAAATTGACTTCTAATGGTATTATGCTGTACTCATAGATCAGGGCCTTATTCAGCCATCATCAGAGAATCTTCCTCCTGCAGCAGATGGGAACAAATATAGAGATCCACAGCCAGACATTATACAGAGAGTGAGATGTAGCTAGAGTTTTCCTGCCTGGCCCACAATCAGGACAAATCTCTGTCACCCGCCAGTCCCACAGCCGCTCAGACCCAACCAAGTAAACACAGAGACTTATATTGCTTACAAACTGTATGGCCGTGGCAGGCTTCTTGCTAACTGTTATTATATCTTAGATTAATCCATTTCTATAAATCTATACCTTGCCACGTGGCTTGTGGCTTACCGGTGTCTTCACATGCTGCTTGTCATGGTGGGGGCTGGCAGTGTCTCCTCAGCCTTCCACTTCCCAGAATTCTCTCCTCCTTGTCCTGCCTATACTTCCTACCTGGCCACTGGCCAATCAGTGTTTTATTTATTGACCAATCAGAGCAATTTGACATACAGACCACCCCACAGCAGTGAGAGGCCTTGAAACACACAGCTCTAAGTGGTATGTCTCCATCAATTCCCTCCCCCCAGAGCTCTCCTTGGAAGAAGAGGTGGAAAGAGATTAAGAACCAGAGGGGAGAGAGGACACCAGGAGAACAAGGCCCTCTAAATCAGTTGAGCAGAGCTCATATGAACTCACAGAGACTGAAGTAGCAGGCTCAGGGCTGACATGGCTCTGCAGCAGGTCCTTTGTATGTATGCTGTAGTTCTTACAGCTTTCAGTTTAGTGTTTTTATGAGACTTCTGAGTACATGAATGAGTGGATCTCTGTTTCTTGCACCTTCTCTTGGGGATTCATCCTTTCAGTTTGTTTGTTTAGTCCAATTTCAATGTGCTAGTTTTTGCTCTGGCATCTCCAGTTATCTTGGGGTCTCCAATGAAATCCAGGCTTTACTTTTATAGTGTCACACAATGGCCTCTCTGGGCCACCATGCAGGGACACCCCTGACACATGCCTAGCCTCAGCAGCTGAGCAGAGGGAGATTCCACAACCCCTTTCTTGTTTCCTTGACTCTAAAACCAGAACCATGTGGCTGAAGCTGCCAAGTTCTGCTCATATGAACACCTGGACCTAAGCTTGTCTTTAATTCCTTTTCACAATTTTGAAGCTTAGCTTGGTGGTATTTTGCCCTGAGGTCACCAGAACTGCCACCTAGGGTTACTCAGAGAAAGACTTCTCAAGAGCAGGGATAGAAAGATTTCTTATCTGTAATAATTCACACACGATCTGAGGGTAATTCTCTTTTATTCTTCCTCAACTCTAATTCTCTTGTTCTAATTCTGTAGTTATAAATCTTTAGCTCCAATTCTCTCTAGTTTCAGTTCTCTTCCAATTCTCTCTCACACTTCTTTATCTCTCACACTTTTCTCTCTGCCTGTTCAGCTACATCCCTCACTCAGCACACACACACACTCTCACCTCTGCCCAGCTCTTTTCACAGCAGCCCTCTACATAGCTTCCTTTTCACAGCCAAACTCTGCACAAATATGACTTACGTTTTTCAGGTTCACAAAGCATTTCTTGAGTAAACAATCAGAGACAGAGCCAAACTAATACACATAAGGAATCACATGATTTCTCTCAGGCTAGTAAGGTCACATTTGCTGGCCAGTGAGAAATGCTTGGCCATGCACATTGCTCTTCCTCAGACAGAAAGTGGCATTCAAATCAGGACTTAACAATAACAGTTAGTGGACTGAACCTTGAGTGGTAGGGGTATGTGCAGAAAGAGAATTACTGCAGGGAGTTATGTCTACCAAAGTTGTTTCTTGTCTGACCTTGATTCAGCAATAAACACCTGGGAATTTGTCTTTGTGTATTCTCTGCAGGGGGGATTGTCTGTTTTGAATTTGTTCTGAAGTCTAAAATTAGCTGTCTTTGTGACTAAGAATACTGTTACTTTCATGTGCTAGTTATGAAAAATATTCTAATGTTATTTCTATTTATCAGAATTATACAGCTTAAGCAGAAGTCATCTTCCTGACCATCAACAGCTATATGTGTACCTAAAGACAGAATATTTTCATGAAATAAACAGACAAGCAGTGGGAAAACACCCATAGCAGTTTTTAGGGAAGAAATGTAGTAGCACATGAGAGATTTCAGACAGAAGCAACTGGTCATTTACAGTCAGTAACTCCATGGCTTTGCCAAGTGGGGCTCCCCATCAGAGAGCATTTTGTATTTTTCCTTGCTGAGTTTGCTCCTTTTTATTATAGATCTGGCCATTAATAGCCACAGGGTAGAGTCAATACTAGGATGCCTTGAAATCTCCTCTGCTATAATCCAAAACTCTTCAATTTAGTCTCAGGCAGGTCTTTTTTGGACAAGGGCAAAAAGCAGCCAAATTCTTTGTCAAAATATCACAAGAACAATCTCTAGGCCACTTACTAATTCTTCTCCTTTGAAACTTTTGAGCCAGGCTGCCATAATCTATATTACTCTCGGCATCACTGTCTTCCATGTTCCTACTAGGATGACCCATTACGCCCTACTTAAAGCATTCAGCTGCTTTCCTAATCCTAAGTCCCAAAGTCCACATTCCACCAACAAGAAGCATGGTCAGGCCTGTCATAGCAATACCCCAGGTCCTGTGAACAGCTTCTGTCTTAGTCATTTTTCTATTGCTGTGAAGAGACACAATGACCACAACTACTCTATAAAAGGAAAGCATTCAATCGGGGATTGCTTGCAGTTCAAAGATTTAGTCTATTGTCTTCATGGCAGGAAGCATGGCAGCATTCAGGCAGATATGGTGCTGGAAAAATAGATTGAGACTTCTACAACTAGATCCTCAGGGAGCAGGAGAAGAGAGACGCTAGGCTTGGCTTGAGCATTTGAAACCCCGAAGTCCACCCCCAGTGACACACTCCCTCCAACAAGGCCACATGCACTCCAACAAGGTCATACCTCCTGATCCCTGCCAAGTAGCACCACTCCCTAATGACCAAGCATTCAAATCTGTGCACCTATTCAAACCACCACAGTCCATTTGGTTTACAGCATCAGACAGCTTCAGCATTTGTCTGTTTAGTTTTCATCTGGATAACCTGTCTATTGGCAAGAGTCGGGTTTTGAGTCACCCATTATCACTATGTGAAGGTTAATATGGATTTAAGCTGTAGTACTGTTTCTTTTATGAACTGAGTGCCTTATGTGCTTGGTGTATATATGTAAAAAATTGCAATATCCTCTTGGGTGGATTTACATAGAGAGTAGTATCCTTTTCTATGTCTTCTGAATAGTTTTGGTTTGAAGTCTATTTCCTCAGACATTAAAATGCTACACTGGCTTCCTTCTTAGTTCCATGTGCTTAAAATGTCTTTTGCTATCCTTTTGCTCAGAGGTGATGTCTATCCTTGATGTTAAGGTGTGTTTCTTGGATGTAGTAGAAGTATGGATTCTGTTTTTGAGTCCAGTATGTTAGTCTGTTTCTTTTTATTGGGGAATTTAAACCATTGATATTGAGAGTTACCAATGATCAGTGTTTGTTTATTCCTGTTATTTTGTTGCGGAGTTTTCCTACTTTTTTTGTTTAACTGGTCTGTTATTATTTATTCCTTGTGCTTTCTTGGGTGTGGTTAACCTCTTTACCTTGGGATTTTCCTTCTAGCACCTTCTGTAGGTCTGGATTTATAGATAGATACTGCTTGAATTTTGTTTTATCATGGAATGTATTTATTTTTTATTTTTATTTTATTTATTTATTTTGGAATGTCTTTTATTTCTTCATCTACTGTCATTGAAAACCTTGCTGGATATTGTAGTCTGGGCAGGCATCTGTGGTTTCTTAGCATTTATAGAACATCTGTCCAGTCACTTCTGGCTTTTAGAGGCTCTAATAAAAAGTCAGATGTTATTCTAATAGGTCTCTCTTTATATGTTAACTGGTCTTTTTTCCTTGCAGCTTTTAACATTCTTTCTTTGTTTTGTATGTTTAGTATTTTGATTATTATGTGCCATGGAGAATTTCTTTTCTGGCTCAGCCTATTTGGTGTTCTGTGTGCTTCTTTGTTACTTGATAGGTATCCCTTCCTTGGGTTAGGGAAATTTTTTTCTATGATTTTGTTGAAAATATTTTCTGTACCTTTGACCTGTGTTTCTTCATCTCCCTCTACCCCTATTATTCTTAGATTTTGTCTTTTCATAGTGTCCAGATTTTCTGGATGTTGTATATGGATTTCTTTGACAGATGTATCTATTTCTTCTATCTTGTCTTCAATTCCTGAGGTTCTCTCTTTTATCTCTTGCATTCTGTTGGGAAGGCTTGCCTCTGAGGTTCTTATTCAAGCTCCTAAATTTTTCTTTTCCAGTTTCTTCTAGTTTGGGTTCTCTTTATTGATTCTATTACCACTTTTATGTATTGAACTGTTTTCTTTATTTCATTCCACTGTTTGTTTATATTTTCATTAATGGTTGTATTCATATCATCTTTAAGGACCTCTAACATATTCGTAAAGTATGTTTTGAAGTCAAGTATAACTTCAGCTATATTGTATTTCTAAGGGCCTATAGTCAGGTTGCTGGGCTTTAGTGCAGAAATATTATCCTGGCTGTTATTGATTGTGTTTTTATGCTGGTATTTAGGCATCAGGGTTTAGGATGATTGTAATTCTCAATGCTGATAAATTCTTACTTTTGTTCGGTGAGTGTTCCATTAGCTGGTTTCTGTTGCTCTTTCTGATTCTTAGGAGGGTGTGGTGGTTATGGGTTGCCTCATAGAGAATGCTTCTGAAATCTTTGCAGATGTGCCCACTGGGGGTTCTGGGGAGAATTTTTTTTATAGGTATTGAGAGCTGACACTTAGGAATGGGGATGGGCTAAAAAGGAAGATGAGGGGGTCTACAGAGGGGAGGAAAACTGGATGTGACTCCAGGATTTACCTAGACCCTTGGAAATGGGGTCAGAAATGAAGGAGAAGCCACAGCAGGTGTTCTGCTACAGAGCTGGTGGTAAGTTTTATGGATTGGATTTGGAGGAGAGGAGGAGGGAGAGTGAAGATTGTTGACTTGCTTCTCCAGCTATTGTGGCTGGTGGCTTCTCAGGGAATGGCTTTAGTGGTTGGTGCTGAGATAAGGGGATGGAGTGGTGAGGAGGGAATGGATCTGTGTGATCTGTTGGAGATGGGGGCAGAGAGGAAGGAGAGGTCACAGCAGGTGGTCTTCTACCGAGCTGGGGATTAGGCAGGGAGATTGGATTTGGAGGAAAGGAGGGAGAGTAAAGATCATCTATTTTTAGTATTTTTTTGAGAATTTAATATATGTATATCATGTATTTTGATTATATTCACCCTGTACTTCTCACTTTAGCTCCAAATCTACCCTACCCTACCCTCTACCAGTTTCACATTCTCTTTTAAAATTTTTTAAAAATTCATTTGTATAGCCCACAGGATTCCACTTTCTGCTGCCTATATACTCATGGGTGGGAGGCATCCACTGAAGCATGGTAGGTCAGCCACACCCTTAAAGCAAACTGATTTCCTTCTCTCAGAAGCCATCACTGTCCATAGCCTCTTAGTCATACACATTAGGCATATTGTTTATTGTGAAGATGTTTTAAATGAGGTTAATTAAAAAAATGGGACCTTGCTATGTAGTCCAAGTTGGACTTAAACTCAAGATCCTCCTGCCTCAGCCTCTGGAGTGCTGGGATCATAGGTGTGTACCACTATATGTGGCAAAGATGCCAGTTTTGTTTTGTTTTTGATAGAGTCTGAGTATACAGTTTAAGCTGGCCTCAAACTCTTGGGGATTCTCCTGCCTCAACCTCCCAAGTGCTGGGAATACCACAATGTCTGGCTCAAACATAAATTTCTGAAAGCCATTCTTATACTGGGATGATTGGTAAAAACCTCAATATATTGAGGTGACTGCTACTCTCACAGACATACTCCATAAATCTCCAAATAAATATATCTTTGATTTAAATGCCATAACCACCCCCATGTCAGTCTCTTGAAAGGGACATGAAATAGAGAAGAATGCAGATTAGAAAGAGGTCTTAAGATATAATATATTTATTTATTTTGCATTGTATAAAATTATGTTGTCATATGAATATAGCCTTGGAAAGGCCTTGGATAAATTAGAAACCCCCAGATGTAAATTTCTTGCTACCACAGTGATATAACATCCCTCCCTTTTCCTACTTAAAAATGGTTTTTTTATGGGGCTAAGGAAATGGCTCAGCAGTTTAGAGCACTTGTATTGGATTTACTGGCTTTTTTCTGGGTATAAGATTAGGCAAAAGAGCTAAGATGTCTCTTTGTTGTAAATGTCTGTGGTATCCACCTTCTGTGAGATTTTTGGCTCTTCCCACTCTCTTGTGGTGATAAAGCAAGCTGCTGGATTGTGAGCTACTATGTGGTTATGATGGTAGAGTGTGGCTAACAGTTACTGGGGAACTGATCCTTCCTATCAAAAGCCTGGCAAGAACTAGGTCCTGCCAGCTGTCACTGGAGAGGGCACAGAAATGTTTCTCACCCCAGTCTTGTTTAAGATGATGGCAGACCCAGTTGATAGCTTGACTGGAGCCTTCGGAGCTACAGAGCCAGAGGGTCCAGCTGCACCTGGATTCCTGACTCGCAGAAACAGTGAATAAGCTGGCCCTTTGCCTCAGTGGGTTCTACCAACCTTGAGTTGAAGATATTTTGGAAGAAAATTCCAGAAAGTTCCCAAATGCAAAACCTGAAGTTGCCTTGCACTGAGGACCCTGCCAAGTAAATATGACTGAAGTGATGTGTAGGCATGCTGTGTGGCCTCCCACCGTTTCACAGCTCAGTCTGTCTCCAGCACTTCTGGAGCACCTGTATTGGGTCTTTTTGGTGTACTAGTTTTTTCCATGATGGCTGTACCTGTATTGAATATGTACAGTCATTTTTCTTACTATCTCTAAATACAGCATTATGCTTATTTACACCCTACTGCATACTATTTGCATAGTATTTATTTTACGTTCTGAATTATAAGTCTCATCAAAAGATGAGAGGCAACATATAACTTATATGAAGTATATATAGGTTATATGCAAATACCATGCTATTATATGAAGAACTCAATCATTGGCAGTTTTCAGTATCCACAGGGGTTCTGGGGCCTATCTCCAAGAAACCTAAGGATGAGTGTTACTGTTATGCTATCACGCTAAGTTTGAGATTACTTTAATATACTTTAGGAGATAACAATCATACCATCTAAATGTTTTCCTATCATCCTGAACAAATATTGTGAAGCTTCAGTTGTATTTTGCATTCTTTCATTTAGAAAGACTTAGCAAGCCCAGTCTAAATGTAGTCTAATACAGTACGACACTAACACACTGTCACTGTTTACTTTCTTTTGACCTTTTATTTGGTTTTTGTTGGCATGTGGAACCATGGGCTTCACTGTGACATTTTCATACATATGTGTCACTGTCCTTGGCTGGGAGTCACCTCTCTGCAGTAGTCTGCTCCCTGCCCCACTTCCCCATTTATCTCCTTCTTCCCAAACACTCCCGCTTGTATATATATCAAAGAAAACATGGTGCTTTCTCTTTCTTACTCTATTACTTTCTCTTATTTTTTCACTCCCCTCCCGTATGAACTCCTCCCAACCTCCACCTAGTCCTCCTTTACTTGCATATCACATCTAAGTATATATATATAAATCTAGATTCTACATTGGAGAAAACCATATAATTCTGTTGATCAGAGTCTGGCTTGTTTGTGCTTAACATAATAACTTCTATTTCATCCATTTTCTGGAAAATGGTATGATTTCATTCTTTATAGCTGAATAAAGCTCCAGTATGTGCATGTGCCACATTCGTTTCACTGCTTGTCTGTTGTCAGACACATTCCAGTCTCAGCTATGGTGAAATGTCAAGCAATAGACTCGAGGGTGTGCAAGCATCTCTGTCGTATGATCACTGGTTTCCCTCGGGTATAGACCTAGGCATAGTAGGTTTATTTTTAGTGTCTCGAAGATCCTCCATATGGAGTTCCACGCTGGTGGTACTAGCTCATATTTCCACTAACAGTGCATAAGATTTCCTCTTTTTCTGCATACTCACCAGGATTTGTTGGCATTTGTTTTATTTTAAAATTTTATTTTTTAAATTTTCTATCTATCTATCTATCTATCTATCTATCTATCTATCTATCTATCT
>CABHPR010076744.1:0-10355 GCA_902168415.1 Peromyscus melanophrys
AACAATGAGATTGGTTGAGCCAGTGTCACTGTGGTAGGATAAAGCAAACTTTGGACATCAGCTAAAGTGTTATAGCTGGATCTTAAGGCAGGCCAATTCCCAACTTCCTGAGGAACTACTAAAGTGATTTCTCTAGCGGCTGTACAAGCTTGCATTCCATCTTACAGTGGATGTGTGTTTTCTTTAGTGCACATTCTTAGTGGTGTGGGCTGTCACTTGTTTTATTGATCCTACCTATTCTGACTGAACACATAGAATGTTGAACACATCTTCAAGTGTTTCTCTGCCTTTTGAGTTTTGTCTTTTGAGAAATCTCTAGATTTGTACTTCTTTATTTCTTATGTTTATTTTTTCTTGATAGTTATTTTTTAATAATATATGTACTTATATATAGGAAGTACTTATTTTAGTAGATATCTCTATAACATTCAAATGATGTCAATTAATTGTCTGAGTACTCCCTTCCCAGCCCCACACTCTGCTCCCCACTGCCATTGTTCTTCCCATTTCTGCCCACCTCCATTCATCCATATCTCTCTATTCTATTTCCATTTACTAAGAAAGTGTATTTGTCCTTCCTAATCCCTTACTTTATTCTTATCCTTCCTAAATCCATGGATTCTAGGTTGATTATCTTTGACTTAAATGCCCAAAAAGAGTGATAAATTATGATGTATTTGGATACTTCTACATACAGCCATCCAGTTTGACTGGCATCATTTATTGAATATGCTGTCTATTTTCCAGCATGTATTTCTGGCATCTTTATCAAAAATCAGGTGTCTGTAACTGTGTGTATTTATGTTGGATCTTCATTTGTCTTCATTGATCAGTTATATACAAATATCAGCATGTTTTTATTTCTATAGTTTTTGTACTCCATTTTGAGATTAAGGCATGATGATAACACCTCCAGTTCCTTTATTATTCATATTTTATCTATTCAGAGTTTTTCTGATTCCATATGATGCTTAGAATTGTTCTTTCAAGATCAGTGAATATTGTGGTGGAATTTTGATGGGGAATGGAATTAATCTATATAACTATTTTGGTAAGATGGCCATTTAAACTATATTAATCCTATCACACCACAAGCATATGAGAATGTTCCATGTTCTCATATCTTTTTTTATGTTTCTTTCTTTATATACTTGAAGTTTTTGCCATACAAGTATTTCACTTTATTAGATATATAAGGTGGGAGGAGACAGGAATATATACCTATTGACATATATATCAGAACATTTGTCATTTTTATATAGGAGTGCTGTTGATTTTTGTGTTAATTTTAATCCAGCTATTCTGCTGAAAGCATTTATCAATTGTAGGGGTTTCCACTTGGTACATTTTGGATCATTACTGTATTCTATCTTACCATCTTCAAAAAATGATACCTTGACTTCCTCCTTTTCAGTATGTATTCCTTTGATTTTCTTCAGATGTCTCACTGTTATTGCTAAGATTTCAAGTACTATAGTGAGCTGGACAATCTTGTCTTGTTCCTTATTTTCATGGAATTATTTTAGTTTTTCCATTTAAGTTAAGGTTGACTACAGTCTTACTATAAACTGCCTTAGTTATTTTGAGATATTTACCCCTAATACCTCTAGGGTTTGTATCATGAAGGAGTCTTGGATTTTTGTCAAAGTACTACATTTAATATGATGATTATGTATTTTTCTTTCATTATGTTTTATGGTGGATTACATTTATCAGTTTATTTATGTTGAGCCACCTTTGTATCTCTGGGGTGAGACTAAATTGCTCATGGTGGATGATCTTTTTGATGTGTGCTAGAATTCAATTAACAAGTGTTTTGAAGCTATTTACATATGTATTCATGAGGAAAATTTGTCTCTACTTCTCAGTCTCTAGTGCATCTTTATGTAGTATTAGTATCAAGATAAATATGATTGTGGTGATATTTGGTTTGTACTCTAAGAAATAAAATTTGCCTGAAGATCAGAGGACAGAGCCAGCCAGTAGATTAAACAGAAGACAGGCAGTGGAGGCACACACCTTTAATCTTAGCACTCAGGAGGCAGAGATCCATCTGGATCTCTGTAAATTCAAAACCACCCTAAACTACACAAGATTAATCCAGTCTAAAATGAAAATAGCCAGGCAGTGATGGCTCACACCTTTAATCCCAGTACTTGGAAGTCACTTCCCTTTATTTCCTGCAGTAGGAAGGTTGAGATAGAAAGTTATATGGCTGGACAGAAAAAGATATATAAGGTGGGAGGAGACAGGAACTCAGTCCTTTTGGCTGAGGACTCGGGAATTCAGTCTGAGGATTCCTGGAGACAAGATCTTTCCCTTTGGCTGAGGAGTTAGTGAGGGGAGAAGTGGCTGTGGCTTGTTTCAGCATTTAACCTGATATCTAGCCCTGGGTTTTTATTATAAGACAAATTAGAATTTATGCTACATGTTGCCTCTTAAATGAATAGGACAAACAAAATGTGAACTTTTTTGAATTGTTTGAATAGTATTGTTATTAACTCTACTTTGAAAGTCTAGTAGAATGCCATGTCAAAACCATCCTGCACTGGGCTTTCTATGCTTAGCAGTCTTCTAATTACTGCCTGTTTATTACTAGGGGTTATAGCATGTTTCAATTTGCTTATCTCATCTTGATATAACTTTGGTAAAGGATACATTTCCTTTAGATTTTTCAAAATTGGAAGAGTACAGCTTTTTAATGTATGTCATTATGATTTCTCTGGATTTTCTTGGGTGTCTTTTGTTATGTCTCTCATTTAATTTCCAATTCTAAAAATTTTGATGTTCTCTCTCCATCTTTTTTTTTTTTTTAACTTGGATAAAGTTCTGTCAAACTTAATGGTTTTCTCACTGAACCAACATTTCATTTTTCATGGACTCTTTGTTCTCTTTGTTTTTATATTAATGATTGCAGCTGTGAGTTTAATTCCTTCTTACCATTGCATTATTTTAGGTGTGATTCCCTCTTTCTAGTCTAGAGCTTTCACAGCTACTTGTTCAATATCTCACAATTGTTTTTACATTCTGGCCACAGTTCTCCCTTCCTAATCTCCTCAAAGTCCTTGTACCCCCATCCTCCTTTCTCCCCCCCTTTACTCCTCTTTCTTTTCAGTTAAGGAAAGGGCAGATTTCCCTTGAATATCAACAAAATATGGCATAGAAACGTGTAGAAAGACTAAGCACCTCCCTCTGTGTTAAGTCTGGGCAAGGTGACACAGTATGAGGAGTAGGGTCCCAAAAGAATCAAAGGTAGCCCCTTATCAAACTGTTAGATGTCCCACAAGAACACCAAGCTATACAATTGTAACAAATATGGAAAGTGCCTAAGTCAGTTCTATGCTGGTTTATTTGTTATCAGTTCATGCTCTTTGACCCACTACAATAGGGAAATCATGTCTAATACTGGAATCCAAGCCAATTACCCAGGGCAAATGAAGCTACGGATCATGGAGAAGAATGTAAAGCCATTACTTTTAAAAACCTGCATAATACAAAATTATGTTCTCAGCATGGTTTCTGAATACTTACATATAAGTGGAGCCCTCATTCCCCATCAAGGAAACTTCTCTTTGAAATATATGGAGACTATTAAAAAAGACTACTACTAATCAAAATGAGAGTTCTAGATTACAATCAAAAAGGATATATCTGCAAAAAAAAAACCTCCTACACCTGATTAAGGAGTTTGCTGTAAGAATGTGTCTCTTAGTAATGTCAGAAGCTATGCTCACAAAGTATCACACATGGTTGAGTGAATATGAGCTGAAGAAGGAAAACACTAATGGACATGAAAAATTGTATGAGAAAAAAAAGCCCATGAGACTTAAACCATACACAAAAAAAGGCAACTAAGAAAGTTATGAGCAGAAGAGTTTGTAATCAGCCAGCAAGAGCACAATTGGTTGTCCAGCACCAAAGTATCAACCCTGAGTTCATAAGTAAAATTAACATATATGGATGGAGAAGGTTATACTTAAGAATATATATGAATGTACAGAAATATGTATACAATAAAAATATACCTGAATTTGATTGAGAGTGGTGAGAGGTATAAGGAAAAATTTGGAGGGAGGACATAGAAGAGAAGAATGTAGTTATATTGTAATCTCAAAAATGAAAAATAAAGAAATGATAATGATTAGGGAAAAATAAAATAATGAAATAGATATTAAAAACAATTACAGACTGGCCATGGTTGAGCACACTTTTAATCCCAGCACTCAGGAGGTAGAGGCAGGCAGATCTCTGAGAGTTTGAGGCCTGCCTGGTTTACAAAGAGAGTTCTAGGAAAGCCAGGGCTATTACACACAGAAACCATCTCTCAAAAACCAAACAAGCTTTCTTTTTTCCATTGTACAGTTTTGGCTTTTTTGTAAAAAATCAGGTGTCATACAAATAGCTGTGGAGCCCCCATGTTACAGGACTAGGCCCCCTGGATAGGCAAGACAGTCATTTAGCTTGAACTGTCTCAGGGACCCCCAGGCAGTGGGATCAGGATCCATTCCTGATGCATGAGCTGGCTTTTTGGAGCCCAGCGCCTATGGTGGGACACCTTTGGAAGCCTTGGTGCAAGGAGGAGGGGCTTAGACCTGGCTCAACTGAATGTACCAGGCTTTGCTGACTCCCCATGGGAGACCTTGCCTTGGAGGACATGGGAAGGGGAGGAGGGTTGGGGGGGAAGGCTGGGTGATGGGAGGAAGAAGGGGGGGAACTATGGTTGGTATGTAAAATGAATATAAAATTAAAAAAAAAACAAGCAAACAATCAGGGAAATGGCAGAGTATACATTTTTTTTTTCTTTGGTTTTTCGAGACAGGGTTTCTCTGTGTAGCTTTGCGCCTTTCCTGGAGCTCACTTGGTAGCCCAGGCTGGCCTCAAACTCACAGAGATCCGCCTGCCTCTGCCTCCCGAGTGCTGGGATTAAAGGCGTGCGCCACCAACGCCCGGCTAGAGTATACATTTTAGTTCTATGTATTTAGCTTAACTTTGGAAATCCAAAACTCAGAAAAGTTGTTTAAATTGTTCCCTTTAAGTTAGGTTAAACTTAAAAAGTCTGAGTACAGAGTAGGAAAATAGGTTAAATACATGTTTTTAAATGACCTAAATGCATATTATTAAGATTTTTGCAATGCTTTGCCAAACTTCAGTCACTGAAGGGAAGATTATATCAGAAAATGTAAAGTTAGCATGCTTGCTCTGATTGCAACATAAGTCTATTTACAAATAGATTTTTAAAGCCTACCCCATGTGATGAAATGAACACTCAGTTTTAAAACAGCTTTATCAAATCTTCCCCTCAAATCTCGGTGATCTATACAGTAGAGGAGGAAGAAAAAATCAAGGTAGTACTGTCACAGTCTCTGTGATTTGATATTATTGTTGACTTTGTTGTGTCTTAAGCTTTTTCCTTGACATCATCTACTACCTTGACTTTTTCTTCCTCTTCTACTGTATAGATCACTGAGATTTGAGGGGAAGATTTGATAAAGCTGTTTTAGGGCTGAGTGTTCATTTCATCTCATGGGGTGGGCTTTAAAAATCTATTTGTAAAAGAGGTTTGTCATTTTCCTAACATTTGTGTTACTATTACATAATCACATTTTCCATCAAAGTTAGGAGGGTAGGTATAGATGCCTGTGTAAGTCAAGTGTACTTCCCTGTATAGACATTTTCATGTAGTTGGGAAGATAAGATTTATATTTGATGGCAGTAGCTTGGTGTCTGCCTAAAGAGATGACCAGAGATGATGGAATTGTCAGGGTTGTTGGAATTGATCAGCAGAAGTCTAGGTTCTAGAGTTAGGTATGATTATAGGTTACACCTGCAGGGATGAATATGGTCAATGGTACAGGTTGTGGCTACCTATCTGGTAGTGTGGTGATATTTTATTTGCACTGAAGTGTGGTCATATTTTATTTGTATGTTAATAAATGAAGTTTGCCTCGAGATCAGAGGACATTGTAAGCCATAAACACAAAAGTCAACCAGTGGTAGCACATGCCCTTAATCTGATCACATAGCAAGCAGGGTCTCTGTATGTTCAAGGACACACTAGGGAACAACCAAGCATGGTGACATGCACCTTTAATCCCCAGTACCAACCATAGAGACTTGGAGGTCTGTACAGACAGGCAGTGACAAGGAAATGAGGTAGCTGGGCTAACAGCCAATGAGAGGGCAGAAGAGTAAGGCAATATAAGACTGAGTAAATAGGAAGTAGGTTACCTTTTGATGGCTACAGAACTGGAGAGGTAAGGTTGGTGGCTTTCACTATTTCCCTGATCTCTAAGGCTTTCACCTCTATACTTGGCATTGTGTTTCTTACTTAATAAAACTGTTTAGAAATTCATCTACAATTGGTGCCCATGTGGCAAGAAAAATCACTGGTGACCTTACAGGCCAGAGCTTACAGGCCCCTCCACTTGACTGGAGCTACAAGTGATCCAGGTACATGCAGCAGGAGCTGCTTGTGGCCAGATCTCCAACTCACATGGCTGGAGCTGCAAGGGGCCAGAGCTACAAGCAGCCGGACTGTTCATGGGTTTATAGACCCTGACTCAGTCCCAGTATGGCTCAGGCCAGAGCACAAGGCTGGACATTCTATAGCTTTTAGTAGGTTCTCTCTCTCTCTCTCTCTCTCTCTCTCTCTCTCTCTCTCTCTCTCTCTCTCTCTCTCTTTCTCTCTCTCTCTCTCTTCCCATTTCACTGCCACCATGCTAGGTGGCTGCTTTGAAATTCCCTCTGACTTCTACTGTTCTATGCACACTTAGTAAGTCAATTAAGATATCAGATATCTTAAAGGGAGGAAGTAGTTGAAAGAGAAAAATTTTCCCAATATAAGAAAAATGGGAAATATTTTTACAATGTAAAGAAATTTTTCTTCTTGGATAACACATTAGGCAGCCTAAAAATGGAACAATTAAATGAGAGAATAATTAATGTTGA
Organism: Peromyscus melanophrys; assembly: GCA_902168415.1. Lineage (NCBI taxonomy): Eukaryota > Metazoa > Chordata > Mammalia > Rodentia > Cricetidae > Peromyscus > Peromyscus melanophrys. Next base: position 6,949 of record CABHPR010076744.1, read on the forward strand.
TGGGATGTACATAAAAACAATTATGCGGTACCAGAGGTGAGTGCCTGGGGTCATACCCAGAGAGGCCTGCCCCTAGGTCCCTTCCCTGGGCATCAGCCATTCCGGAGAAGACCTGCCCAACTTGGCCCCAGGTTCTGGCCATTGAGCAGGCCCCCCGGGAAGGCTCCAACTTTTCCCACCCCCCCCCCCACCAGACCCTGCAATCTCCACACCCTGCCCCTACACCCATCTGCCCAAGACCCCAGCCACTTCCTGAGACTTAGAGACCAGCCCCCAGCTCCCATTTAGCCCTAAACTCCCATCTGGACCAGAGGTGAGTGCCTGGGATCATACCCAGGGAGGCCTGCCCCTAGGTCCCATCCCTGGGCACCAGCCATTCCTAGTAATACCTGCCCAACTTGGCCCCAGGTTCTGGTCATTGGGGAGGACCCCCTCCCCCTGAAGGTTCCCCTTCTACAAGACCCCTCCCCCAGCAGACCCTGCAATCTAAATGCCTTGCCCCCTCACACATCCACCAGAGACCCAAGCCACTGCCTGAGACTCAGAGACTAGCCCCAGCCCAGAGCTTCCATCTGGACCAGAGAGAGGCTTCCTGAATCTGTCAGCTCTGTCTGGACCAAGAGTGCTGATAAGACCAAGAATGAACCCACAAGAAGATGGGCAGACGTCAAGGCAGAAGTACATACAACAAAATAAAGAGCAATACAGCATCACCAGAACCTAGCCCTCCTCCAACAGCTAGACCTGAACATCACAAAAAGGAAGAAGCAGAAGAAAGCAACCTTATGAATAACATCATGAAGACGCTAGAGGCTTATAAAGAAGAAATCAAAAATGAAACGGAGAAACAGACAGACAAAAAATGGGAAGAACATTATAAAAAAAAAAAACTAGAGGGAAGGACAAATAAAGCAGAAGAAAACAATAAATCCCTGAAAGAAAATCATGAAAAAGCAATGAAACAGATGAGGGAAACAGTTCAAGACCTGAAAAGGGAAATAGAAAAAATGAAGAAGACACAAACAGAAGGAATGCTGGAAATAGAAAATCTGAGTAAATGAACAGGAGCTTCAGATGCAAGTATAACCAACAGAATGCAAGAGATGGAAGAGAGGATCTCTGGTATTGAAGATACCGTAGAAGAAATAGATTCATCAGTCAAAGAAAACACTAAAGCCAACAAAGTCATGAACCAAAATGTCCAAGAAATTTGGGACACCATGAAAAGACCAAACCAGCGAATAATAGGGATAGAGAAAGGAGAAGAATACCAACTTAAAGGCGCAGAAAATATATTCAACAAGATCATAGAAGAAAACTTTCCCAACTTAAAGAAGGAAATGCCAATGAAGATACAAGAAGCCTATAGAACACCAAACAGACTAGACCCCCCAAAAAAGTCCCCTCGCCACATAAAGACAAACCCATCAGAATAACACCCGATTTCTCAATGGAGACTTTGAAAGCCAGAAGAACATGGACAGATGTAATGCAGACACTAAGAGACCATGGATGCCAGCCTAGACTAATATACCCAGCAAAACTTTCAATCATCATAGATGAAGTGAACAAGATATCCCAAGACAAAGCCAGATTTAAACAATTATCCACAAACCCAGCCCTACAGAAAGCACTAGAAGGAAAATTCCAGCCCAAGGAAGTCAGATACACCCTTGGATACACAGGCAATAGATAACACCAGAGCATTAAACCCCAAAGAAGAGAAGCACACACACACTACCACCAAAAAAAAAAAAAGAATAGGAATGAACAATCACTGGTCATTAATATCCCTTAATATCAATGGACATAATTCACCTATAAAAAGACTCAGGCTAACAGAATGGATATGAAAGCAGGACCCATCTTTGTGCTGCATACAAGAAACACACCTCAAATTCAAAGATAGACACTACCAAAGAATAAAAGGCTGGGAAAAGACTTTCCAATCAAATGGCCTAAGAAGCAAGTGGATGTAGCCATCCTAATATCCAGCAAAATAGACTTCAAACTAAAATCAATCAAAAGAGATCAAGAGGGGCATTACATACTCATCAAAGGAAAGATCCACCAAGATGAAGTTTCAATTCTGAACACTTATGCCCCAAACACAAGGGCACCCACACATGTTAAAGAAACAGTACTAAAGCTTAAATCACATATAAAATCCCACACATTGATAGTGGGGAGACTTCCCCACTTTCACCACTGGACAGATCTCCCAAATTGAAACTTAACAGAGAAATAAAGGACTTAATTGATGTTATGACTCAAATGGACTTAATCGATATCTACAGAACAGTCCATCCTAACAAAAAAAGAATATACCTTCTTCTCAGCACCCCATGGAACCTTCTCTAAAATCGACCACATACTTGGCCACAAAGCAAATCTCAACAGATACAAAACAATTGGAATAACCTCCTGCATTCTATCAGACCACCATGGTTTAAAGGTAGATTTCAACAACAACAAAAACTACAGAAAACCTACAATCTCATGGAAACTGAATAATGCTCAACTGAGTCACCAATGGGTTAAGTAAGAAATAAAGAAAGAAATTAAAGATTTCCTAGAGATCAACGAAAATGAAGACACCACGTACCCATACTTATGGGACACAATGAAAGCAGTGCTAAGAGGGAAATCATAACACTAAATGCCCACATAAAGAAGTTGGAGAAATCTCACAGTAGTGACTTAACAGCACACCTGAAAGATCTAAAACAAGAAGAAGAAAGTCTCCCAGGAAGAATAGACTCCAGGAAATTATCAAAGTGAGAGCTGAAATCAATAAAATAGAAACAAAGAGAACAATACAAAAATCAATGAAACAAAGAGTTGGTTCTTTGAGAAAATCAACAAGATAGACAAGCCCTTATCCAAACTAACCAAAAGACAGAGAGCATCCAGATTAACAAAATCAGAAATGAAAGGGGGACATAACAACAGACAATGAGGAAATCCAGAGAATCATCAGGTCATACTTCAAAAATCACTACTGTAGAAGTAACTGTCTTATTAAATAAGAAACACAGAGCCAAACAAAGATGAAAGCACAAAAGGTCAGAGCTAAGAGCCTTACCCTTCACTATTGCAGCTATCCTCTTCAGCCAAGAGACCTAATTCCTGTGTGTTTGTCTTTATATAGACTTTTTGTTCTGCCTTCTCATTGGTTGTAAACCAAACCACATGACCTCCTCATCACTGCCCGTCTGTACAGACCTCCAGGTCTTCTATGGTTGGTATTGAGATTAAAGGCATGTGTCTCCACACTGGCTGTATCCTTGAACACACAAAGATGGCTTAACTCTGCCTCCCAAGAGCTGGGATTAAAGGCGTGTGCCACCAACGCCCGGCTCTGCTACGGCTTGCTATTAACTCTGACCCCCAGGCAACTTTATTTA
>CABHPR010076750.1:5943-19789 GCA_902168415.1 Peromyscus melanophrys
AAAAAACCATCAACAATTTCCAGAATTTAAAATCCTGAATCATGACATGACACAAATGGAATTCAGGTGTTTCTGGTACATGGACTGCTCTCACCCAAGGTGAGGTTGAACTGTTGACCTTGTGTACATCCTACTTCACAAATGAGTCTGTCAGATACACTAAGCCTATAGGTTGAAGATGATGCCCCAACTCTGCGGAGAAACCTCAGGTGACTGTCCAGGTGGCTGGCTGTTTCTATCAACTCACAATTTTTTGGAAGTTTTTATTTTTGTTAGGTAATGTTATTTCCTTCTTGGGTCTCTGAAGGAGTTGAAGATTAATTAGTTATAGTTGAAAATTAATTAGGATAGAAAGTGAATTAGATACACTAGGATAGATAATAGATAATAGAATTTATTTTCTCTGAACTTGTTAAATAAAAATAAACTAGATATTGTTTAGGTAGTTATTACTTGTATATATTGTATATAGTTATTGTACTTCCGTATATAGTTTTTCTTATGTTAGTTATAAGCGTTTTTCTTTTTTCTTTTATTAAAATAGAAAAGGGGAAATGTGGTGATATTTTCTTTTGTATTAAAATGTTATATATTAATAAATAAAGTTGCCTAGGGGTCAGAGCTATTAACAAGCCATAGCCAGGGTCTGGCGAACAAGTAGTGATGAGGCAGTTAGGCAGTTGGGCTTACAACCAATGAGAAGGCAGAACAGAATTCTATAAAAGGACAACCCCCCTTTTGAGCTGGGAGTCGTTGCTTCAGGGAGAGACTAGCTAACTGAAAGCGGTTAAGGCTCTTAGCTCTGACCTCTTTGGCTTTTCTCTTTACTTTGGCTTGGTGTGTTTCTTTTTCCTTATAAATATAGCTACAGTGTTTCTTTTTTCTTGTAAAATACAACAACACTCGGGATCCTCCTGCCTTTACCTCCTTCAGCAAATCCTACCTCGTGTGCAGGTTGGGCCTGAGCTGGGGAATGCAAGGCCACAGGCAAGTGGCTTTTTTGTGGATTCATACCCAACAAGTTGGGCACCAGATGTAACATGAATCTCTAAAGGTCTTATTAATAAAAACAAACCCAGAGCTAGGTATTGGGGAGAACACTGAAAGATCAGAGAAACAAAACAAGTCACAGCTAGCCTCACCTTGCCAACTTCTCAACCAGATTTTTCCTTTGATGAGTATGTAATATCCTTCCCCATCTCTTTTGATTGATTTTGGTTTGAAGTCTATTTTGTTAGATATTAGAATATTTACACCAGCTTGCTTCTTAGGTCCATTTGCTTGGAATATCTTTTTCCAACCCTTTACCCTGAGTTAATGTCTATCCTTGATGTTTAGGTGTGTTTCTTATATGTAGCAGAAGGATGGATCCTATTTTCACATCCATTCTCTTAGTCTGTGTCTTTGTATTGGGTAATTAAAGCCATTGATATTGAGAGGTATCAATGAGAAATGATTGTTAATTCCTGTTATTTTGTTGATGTTGGTATTGTTGGTGTTGTTGGTGATGTATTGTAGTAGGACAGGCCCATAGGGTCGAGGAAATTGGCTCAAACCAATTGCCAAGGAAAGCACACAACGTACTTCCTTATGAGCCAACATGAGGTCTGTCTGAGGACCTAGCAACAAGTGCTGTCAGAGTTCCTGATCATGCCCAGCCAATGAGGGACAACTGTGCAATGCCACCAGATTGCATCACAGACTGGGGTGCTGGGAGGAGGGTATATAAAGCCTTTTCCATTATTGAATAAATGAGTCTGCTGTTTGCCTTCAACTGACTCCCAGTGTCTGTGTCATTGATGCCTTCTCCCCTTCTCCCCTGAGGGAGCCATTAGGATCCAGCAACAGAATATGTGTGTGTTTCCCTTCTTTTGGTGTTGCTGGTGTTGGTTTCTGTTTCCTATCTGGATCTTCAGAGAGTGTGTTGGCTGTATGTTGCCTGTTTTTCTGGCCTGCTCAGCTGGTGTGTTCATGGGTAATACTTGCTGGTGTTGGAGTCTGGGGAAAGGGGAGGCCAGGGGGAGATAGTCTGTTGCAGAACTATGGGCAACCCTGAGGATTGGGTCTATGGTAACAGAGAGAGTGGAGAAGGTCTGCAGACAGCCTACCTGGTCTTCTGATAGATGCGGCCTTGGAAAAGCCATTCTGAACAGGACCCTAATAACACAGGCATTAAGACTAACTAAAAAGTTTCTGTACAGCAAGAGACACCACAATTTGAGCAAAGGAGCAGCCTACAGAATGGGAAAAATCTTTATCAATTATACATCTGACAGAGGGTTAGTATCTAGAATATACAAAGAAATAAAAAAAACTGGACATCAAGAAAACAAAAATACAATTTAAAAATAGGATATAAAACTAAACAGAGAGTTCACAGAAGATGAAATAAAAATGTCTGAGGGGCAATTTTAAAATTGTTCAACATCCTTAGCCATCAGGAGAATGAAAATTAAAATTCCTTTGTAATTTCATGTTACCTCAATCAGAATGGCCAAGATTAATAAAACAAATTACAGCAGATGTTGGTGAGGTTTTAGGGAAAGGGGAACACATATTCATTGCTTGTGGGTGTGAAAACCGGTAAAGCCACTATGGACATCAGTGTGGAGGATTCTCAAAAAATCAAAATAGATCTGCCACAAGATTCAGCTATACAATTATTGGGCATGTACCTAAAAGATTTTACATCTTCCTACAAAAATACTTGTTCATCTGTGTCCATTGCTCCTCTATTCATAATAGTCAGAAATTGTAAAGGGCATAGATGCCTAAAAAATGATGAATGAAAATGGAAGTGTGATACATTTACACAATGGAATATTATTCATCTGTTAAGAAAAATTAAATTTGCAGGTAAATGGATGAAACTAAAAACAATCATTTTGAGTGAAGTAACCCAGAGCTATAAAGACATATTTTCTCTTCTCTATGCATATTAGCTTTTAATCTATAAATATGTGTGTTTCATTTAGAATATCCACAGAGTTTATTAGCTCATAACGGACCAGAGTTAAAGAGGGAATCTTCAAAGGAAGGGGAAATAGAATATAGTGTTATAAAGAGATAAAAGGGAAACTAGATTAAATGGGGAGAAGGATGGGAAGACATAGTAAAAGAGGGATTATGGAAAGTGATAACTAACACTAATGGCCTTTTGAAAACCCATATGTTAACTTACTACTGTAGACTCTTTCTAAAATATATAAAAGGAATGTAAATGCAGTTACCATATGGTGCAGACAATATCCCAACTGAACATCATCTGCTACAAGTAAAACTCCCAGCATAAGAATGACTTCTTTTTGAGTTGTTGGCCTTAGAGGTTCCCTAGACCCCCTCCAAAATTACAGTCTATTAATAGTGCCATTGTTTGCCCTCTACAACCTGAAGGTAAGGCCCAATTGCTAAAGACACCACTTACTTACATTATTGAATATGGAGAAATCAAGCCTGTGCCCAACTAGAAGCTTTACCCCTCCTGACTAATAGCCATAGTGCTAGAAGGTCCTTTGCATACTACCAGAAGAGAAAATTAACCACCACTCTCTGTAGGTGGAAGTTTCTCTCCTGTCTGCCTGTTCCCAAATACCCAGCAGCCACTTCCCAAATAATTGACTTGGGAGCTTAATATTAAATTATAAATTTCAGAGTTCTTGTTTTGAAAAGAAAAAAATGGAGATATAGAACTGATAGGAAAAAAGAGTAGAATATTGACTCTACTTTTAAAAATCAACTACTTGTTTTAAATATTTTACATTGATGTGGATCTTTGTATATTGATACAAAGTTGAGATTATTTTTTAGAACATACTGTACATACATTTCTAATCTTGTTCAAGGTATTGTACCTGTACAGCTAATTTAACAATGTAATGCAAATTGCTAGTCCTTGAAAGTTATTATTACTAACTAATTAGGATATAAAGAAATGTAGGTTAACAATTAGTCACCTATTACAATTGAACTTGTAGTCATATTAGGTATGTTTTCAAGGACAAACAGATATATTTTAGATAGACAGGTTATCTTCAAACACTTCAGAGATCTATAAAATATGGCATTTAAGATGTTTTAATAACATAGGTTTTTTTATGACAATGAGACATGTCTGCTTCTGGCAGCACCAATCTACTTCAGAGAAGATGATGGGCATTGAAGAAACTCCATATGGAGTTTACTTTCTTTGTGGCAAAAGTTAATCACTGGGCAAGAAAATGCCTTTGCCTTGACTGCTGACAATATGCTGTTCAAATGGGACAAGCAGGACATAAAAAAAAGGACTGCTGAACTTTGCCAGGACACAGTAGGACAGCACTTCAGATAATCCTACTTCATGGATAAGTCTGTCAGATATTCTAGGCCAGTAGGCTGAAGATGGGTGCCCCAACATTACAGAGGAGTCTTGGGTGACTGAACAGACAGTCAGCTGTTTTTGTCATTTCTCACATTTTTTAAGTCACTTGCTTGCACTTCCTGCTTACTCAGTAAATATTATTTCCTTCTCAAATCTCTGAGGGAGTTGAAGACTAGATAGTTATATAGTTATTGTTTTCTTTGTTTATGAGACTCAGAAAAGAAACTCATTAAGAAGTGTAAAATGTATAAGGTTGAGAGACACCAAAAGATAGTAGATTAGATGGTGATGCAAGTTAAGATAGAAAGCAAATTAGGTAAAAGACTTTGGACTCAAAGAGGGGATAGATAATGGAGTATTTTCTCTGAATTTGTCAAATGCAAATGGCCTAGACATTGTTGATATATTTATTGCCTGTATATATTGCATATAGTTATTGTATTTTGTATATAGTTTTTCTTATATTAGTTATAATAAGATGGAGACAGGAAATGATATGGTTTGGTGGAGAGGGGAATATAAGGTTGGAGGAGATAGGAGCTCACTCTCTTTCAAGCTGAGGAGTTGGCCAAGTAAGAGGTGGTGGCTGTGGCTTCTGGATTTGTCTCTCTGATCTTTCAGCATTTATTCCTATATCTGCCTCTGGGTTTTTTATTAAGACCAATTAGAATTAGTGCTATATCCTCACTCTGCAATGAAGCACTCTACCTACAACAATGATTTGCCTGCAAGGTATACTGGTGTGATAGTGGCACAAATGTTAAGGGAGTAACCAACTACTTTTTAAAATTGAATTTGAGCGCTGACTGGACTAAGAGGGGAGTCTTTGTGCTCATAGCCAAATACCCCAGCCTCTAGATTTTGGGCCCAGGGGGTAACAACCATATACCCCCCACACCACCAACCATTGCAGTCCCAGTTTCAGGCCAGTAGGCAGGTCACCTGCACACAGGTCAGAATACTACCGTCCCCCACCAGACCCTGCAACCCTAAGCCCCACCTCCTGCAAACCTCACCCTCCCTCAGAGACTGTAACTGCTCCCTGAGACAGAGCGCCCCAGCACCGATTGGAGTAAGAGCTGCTCCCTGAGACACAGAGTCCATCCAGCACTGATTAGACCAAGATCCCTAATTAGACCAAGAGCTCCCATTGGACCAAAAGTATCAAGTGGACCAAGAGAGGCTCCCATAGACACAGAAACCACTTGCACGGAGTGGAGAAAGGGATGGATAGATGCGAGTGCAAAAATACAGTCAACAACATAAAGACAAATATGGATCCATCAGAACCTACTGGCTCTACATCAGCAAGACCTGAACATTCCAGCACAAAAGAAACAGAAGAAATTGACTTTAAAAATTACTTTAAAGAGATGACAGAGGCCTTTAAAGAGGAAATGAAAAATTCCCTTAAAGAAATCGAGGAAAACACAAACAAAAAAAATGAACAAAATCAATAAATCCCTTAAAGAATGCCAAGAAAACCATGAAAAAGCAATTAAACAGGTGACAGAAACAGTTCAAGATTTGAAAACTGAAATCAAGACAATAAAGAAGACACAAAATGAGGGAATGCTGCAAATGGAAAAGCTGAGCAAATGAACAGGAACTACGGATGCAAGCATAGCCAACAGAATGCAAGAGATAGAAGAGAGAATCTCTGGCATTGAAAATACAATAGAGAAAATAGATTCGTCAGTCAAAGAAAACACTAAAGCCAAAATAGTCATAACACAAAACATCCAGGAGATTTGGGACACCATGAAAAGACCAAACCTAAGAATAATAGGGATAAAAGAAGAAGAATACCAATTCAAAGGCACAGAAAATACATTAAACAAAATCATAGAAGAAAACTTTCTTAACTTAAAGAAGGAAATGCCTATAAAGATACAAGAAGCTTACAGAACAACAAATAGACTAGATCAAAAAAAAGAAAGACCCCTCCCCACATAATAATCAAACCACTAAAAATACAGAATAAAGAAAAAAATTAAGAGCTGCAAAAAAAGGCCAAGTAACATATAAAAGCAGACTCATCAGAATAACACCTGAATTTGCAATGGAGACTCTAGAAGCCAGAAAGTCCTAGACAGACGTTATGCAGACACTAAGAAACCATGAATGCCAACCCAGACTATTATACCTAGCAAAATTCTCAATTGCTGTAGACAGAGTAAACAAAATATTCCATGATAAAACCAGATTTAAACAATACCTATCCACAAATCAAGCCCTACAGAAAGCACTAGAAGGAAAAATCCAACCTAAGGACATTAGATGGAACCATTAAAACACGGGCAATAGATAATCCCACACCAACAAATACCAAAGAAGGGAAACACACAACACTACCACCAAAAAATAACAGGAATTAACAGTCACTGGTCATTAATATCCATTAATATCAATGGTCTCAATTCACTTATAAAAAGACACAGGCTAACAGAATGCATACAAAAAGAGGATCCATCCTTCTGCTGCACACAAGAAACACACTTCAACTTCAAAGACAGACACTTCCTCAAAGTAAAAGGCTGGGAAAAGACTTTACAATCAAACGAAACTAAGAAGCAAGCTGGTGTAGTTATCCTAATATCTAATAAAATAGACTTCAAACTAAAATCAATCAAAAGAGATCGGGAATGACATTACTTATTTCTCACAGGGAAAATCCACCAAGATGAAGTCTCAATTCTGAACATTTATGCCCCAAATACAAGGGCACCCACATTTGTAAAAGAAACATACTAAAACTTAAATTGCAGACCAAACCCCATACACTAGTAGTGGGAGATTTCAACACCCCACTCTCACCATGGGATAGATCTGCCAGAGAGAAACTTAACAGAGAAATAAGGGATGTAACAGACATTATGACTCAAACGGACTTAATAGGTATCTACAGAACATTCCACCCTAACAAAAAAGAATATACATTCTTCTCAGAATCCCATGGAACCTCCTCTAAAATCGACCACATATTCGGTCACAAAGCAAATCTCAACAGATAAAAAACACTGGAATAACCTGTATCTTATTGGACCACCATGGTTTAAAGTTAGATTTCAGCAACAACAAAAATTACAGAAAGCCTACAATCTCACAGAAACTGAAGAATGCTCAAATGAATCACTATTGGGTCAAGGAAGAAATAAAGGAAAAAATTAAAGAATTCCTAGAATTGAATGTACAACATACCCAAACTTATGGGACACTATAAAAGCAGTGCTAAGAGGAAAATTGATAGCACTAAACACAAACATAAAGAAATTGGAGAAATCTCACACTAGTGACTTAACAGCACACCTGAAAGCTCTAGAACAAAAAGAAGGAAACTCACCCAGGAGGAATAGATGCCAGGAAATAATCAAATTGAGGGCTGAAATCAATAAAATAGAAACAAGGAGAACAATACAAAGAATCAATGAAACCAAGGGTTGGTTCTTTGATAAAATCAACAAGATAGACAAGCCCTTTTCAAAATTAACCAAAAGGCAGAGAGAGAACATCCAAATTAACAAAATCAGAAATGAAAAGGGAGACATAACAACAGACAATGAGGAAATCCAAAGAATCACCAGGTCATAGTTCAAAAAACAGTACTCCACAAAATTGGAAAATCTGAAAGAAACAGACAATTTTCTGGATAGGTACCACACACCAAAGTTAAATCAAGACCAGATAAACTATTTAAATGGACCAATAACCCCTAAGGCAATATAAAAAGTCATTAAAAGTGTCCCAACCAAAAAAGCCCAACACCAGATGGTTTCAGCACAGAATTCTACCAGAATTTCAAAGAAGAGCTAATACCAATACTCTTCAAATTGTTGCACACAATAGAAACAGAAAGAACATTACCAAACTCTTTTTATGAGTCTGAAGTTACCCTGATACCCAAACCACACAAAGATGCAACAAAGAAAGAGAATTACAGACCAATCTCCCTCATGAACATTGATGCAAAAATACTCAATAAAATATTGGCAAACCAAATCTAAGAACACACAAAGAAATTATCCACCATGATCAAGTAGGCTTCATCCCAGGGATGCAAGGATGGTTCAACACATGAAAATCTATCAATATAATTTACCATACAAACAAACTGAAAAAAAAATCCACGTGATCATGTCATTAGATGCTGAAGAAGCCTTTGACAAAATCCAACACCCCTTCATGATAAAGGTTCTACAGAGATCAGGAATACAAAGAACATACCTAAACATAATAAAGGCAATTTAGAGCAAGCTGAGAGCCAACATCAAATTAAATGGAGAGAAATTCAAAGTGATTCCACTAAAATCAGGAACAAGACAAGGCTGTCCACTCTCCCCTTATTTATTCAATATAGCACTTGAAGTTCCAGCTAGAGCCATAAGGCAACAAAAAGAGATCAAGTGGATAGAAATTGGAAAGAAAGAAGTCAAATGTTAGTTATTTGCAGATGATATGATTGTATACATAAGTGGCCCCAAAATTTCTGCCATGGAACTCCTACAACTCATAAACTCCTTCAGCAATGTGGCAGGATACAAGATTAACTAAAAAAAAAAAACCAGTAGCCCTCCTGTATACAAATGAAAAATCGGCTGAGAAAGAAATCAGAGAAATATCGCCATTTACAATAGCCACAACTAATATACAACACCTTGTGGTAACTCTAACTAAGCAAGTGAAAGGCCTGTATGATAAGAACTTTAAGTCTCTAAGGAAAGAAATTGAAGAAGATATCAGAAAATGGAAAGATCTCCCATGCTCATGGATAGGTAGAATTAACATAGTAAAAATGGCAATCTTACCAAAAGCAATCCATAGATTCAAAGCAATCCCCATCAAAATATGAACACAGTTCTTCACAGACTTGGAAAGAACAATACTTCATATGGAAAAACAAAAAACCCAGGATAGCTAAAACAATCCTGTAAAATAAAGCAACTTCTGGAGGCATCATCATCCCTGACTTCAAGCTATTGTAACAAAACAGCTTGGTACTGGCATAAAATCCAACATGTGGACCAATGGAATCAAAATGAAGTCCTGACATTAATTGGCACACTTATGAACACCTGATTTTTGACCAAGAAGCCAAAACTGTACAATGGAAAAAAGAAAGAATCTTCAACAAATGGTGTTGGCATAACTGGATGTCAACATGTGGAAGATTGCAAATAGATCCATATCTGTCACATGTACAAAACTCAAGCCAAAGTGGATCAAAGACTTCAACATAAATCCAGTTACACTGAACCTGATAGAAGAGAAAATAGGAAGTAGCCTTGAACGAATTGGCACAAGAGATCACTTCCTAAATATAACACCAGTAGCACAGACACTGAGAGCTACAATTAATAAATGGGACCTCCTGAAACTGAGACACTTTTGTAGGGCAAAAGACACAGTCAATAAGACAAAAAGACTACCTACAGAATGGGAAAATACCTTCACCAACCTCACATCTGACAGAGGGATGATCTCCAAAATACATAAATAATTAAAAAAACTAGACATCAAAATACCAAACAATCCAATTAAAAAGTGAGCTACAGAGCTAAACAGAGAATTCTCAACAGAAGAACCTCAAATGGCTGAAAGACATTTAAGGAATTGCTCCACATCCTTAGTCATCAGGGAAATGCAAATCAAAACAGCTCTGAGATACCATCTTACACCTGTCAGAATGGCTAAAATCAAAAACACTGAAGACCGCTTATGCTCGAGAGGATGTGCAGCAAGGGGAACACTCCTCCACTGTTGGTGGGAATGCAAACTTATATAGCCATTTTGGAAATCAGTATGGTGATTTCTCAGAAAATTGGGAGTCAATCTACCTCAAGACCCAGCTATACCACTCTTGGGCATATACCCAAGGAATGCTCAATCATACCACAAGGACACATGTTCAACTATTTTCATAGCAGCATTATTCATAATAGCTAGAACCTGGAAACAACCTGGATGCCCTCAACTGAAGAATGGATAAAGAAAATGTGGCACATATACACAATGGAGTACTACTCATCAGTAAAAAAAAAACAATGCTATCATGAAAATTGCAGGCAAATGACTGGAACTAGAAAATATCATCCTGAGTGAGGTAACCCAGACTCAGAAGGACAAACATGGTATGTACTCACTCATAAGTAGATACTAGATGTAAAGCAAAGAATAACCAGACTATAGCCCACAGCTCCTGAGAAGCTAACTAACAGGGAAGACCCTAAGAGGGACACATATGTAGCCCAGTGCAGGACAAATAAGTAAGATCTACATGAGTAAACTGGGGGGTGAGGGGGTAAATGGAGGGCAAGGAATGAGGGATGAGAACATAAGGAAATGGGAGGTTCGAGCTGGAACAGGGACAGAGTGGAAGAGCAAGGAAAGAGATACCATGATAAATGAAGACATCATGGGAATAGGGAGAAACAGAGTGCTAGGGAAATTCCCAGGAATCCACAAGGATGACCCCACCTTAGACTACTGGCAATATTTGAGAGGGTGTTTGAACTGGTCTACTCTGGTAACCAGATTAATGAATACCCTAACTGTCATCATAGAGCCTTCATCCAGTTACTGATGGAAGCAAATTCAGAGATCCATGGCTGGGTGCCAGGCCGAGCTCCAGGGGTTCAATCGATTAGAGAGAGAGAGAAGAGTGATTCTATAAGCAAGGGACATTGAGATCATGATTGGAAAATGTACAGAGACAGCCAGCCAAACTAGTAGAAATGCATGAACTTTGGACCAATAGCTGTGGAGCCCCCACGGGACTGGACTAGCCCTCTGGATACACGAGACAGTTGTTTAGCTTGAACAGTTTGAGGGGGCCCCCAGGCAGTGGGATCGGGATCTGTCCCTGATATATGAGTGGGCTTTTTGGTGCCTAGTGCCTAAGGTGTGACACCTTGCACAGCCTTGGTGCAGGGGGTAGGGTCTTGGACCTGCCTCAACTGAATGTACCAGGCTCTGCTGACTCCCCATAGGAGACCTTGACTTGGAGCAGGTGGGAATGGGAGGAGGGTTGGAGGGGAAGGCTGGGGGTGGGAAGACAGTGGGGGAATCTATGGTTGGTATGTAAAATGAATAGAAAATTTCTTAATAATAAAAAAATGAAAAAAAACAAATAAAATTAAATTTTATGGACCACTCCATGTGATGGATCTCACATCTTTCACTGAAGACTATATATATTATGGGCCTTAGAGAAAAACCTGATACTGTTATTCTGCTAAGGAAACATAGTAATAATCTGGCTTCTAATGACATATTGCTTTACACGTAGACCAGTCATCACTCAACCCACACCAGAGAACTTTTTCTTGCAGTAAATGGTAATTAACACAGAGACCCACAAATGGCCCACATGCAATGAGAAACCTTGGAGAACTCAATCCTAAATGGAATGTCTTATCAAACCCTTCCTTTGAAGGCTCAGGCATCTATGCAGAAGAAGAGGTAGAAAGACTGTAAGAACCAGAAGTAATGGATGACTTTAAGGAAATAGCATCTTTCAGACACAATAGGGCTGGTACAATAATGAACTCACAGAGACTATGACAGTACACACAAAACCTGCACAAGTTCAAACTAGACAAAAATACCCAGATGGAGAATGGGAACTGGGCACAAAGTCCCATTCCTAACCAAGAAGCTGTTTATAATTTATACCTAATGGGAAAGGGAAAATTTATTTTTCTGTGGTGGAGTGGCACTGGATATATCAGCTACATTCCAGGGCAGGCTCATACTCAGGAGTGGTTGACCAACAGAAAACAAACACCATGTATTTTGTATGTGCCTATTTTTGATAGGATTTGGTGTTTGTTGTCTTTTCAGTCTTTGTTTTCTTGGAGTTTGGGAGATTGGGAGGTTTTTAAGAGAAGTAACACAAAGTTGAGTGGATATATGGAGGTGGGGAAGATCTTGTAGGTCTTGGGGGAGGGGAAAGAATACAATTGAAATATATTATATTAAAAAATATAAAATAATAAAAAACTATGGCAGAAGTCCCAATATACCTTACACCAAAAATTCTAAATAGATAAAGCACATGTAAAATTAAACAATAAAGGTTCCTAGAGGAAAATATCATAGAAGATACTTATGGTTAAACAAGGTAAGACTATAAAGTTTTTTAAACCTTGAATATGCAGATCAGGAAAACAGGCTGTATAGAAATAGATAATAATAAATTTTATGTAAATTTAAATTTTTTATTAAGAAAAAATTTTATTCATTTGACATACCAATCAAAGATCCCCCTCTTCCTTCCTCCTGCCCCTCCAGCCTCCCCTTTCCAACCCACCTCCCATTACCTCCTACAAAAAGGTAAGGCCTCCCATGCGGAGTTATATTTTGAAGAAGCAAGTAGTCCAAGCCTCTCCCCCTGCCTCAAGGCTGTGTAAGGTGTCCCATCATATGTAGTGGGCTCCAAAAAACCTGCTCATGCACCAGGGATGGATTCTGATCCTACACCAGGAGGCCCCTTTAAGCAGATCAAGCTACACAATTGTCTCACTTATGCAGAGAGCCCAGCCCAGTCCCATGAAGGTTCCATAGCTGTTGATTCAAATTTCACAAATTCCCACTAGTTTGGTTTTTTTCGTCTCCTCAGGTTTCCCCATCACGCTCTTGATGTACTTGCTCATGGAATCTCTCTTCTCCCTCTTTGACTGGATTCCTGGAACTCCGTCTGGTGTTTGGCTGTGGATCTCTGCATCTGCTTCCATCAGTCACTGGAGAAAAGCTCTGTGATGACAGGGTATTCACCAATCTGGTCACTGGGATAAGCCAGTTCAGGCACCCTCTCCACTATTTCTAGTAGTCCAAGCTGGGGTCATCCTTGTGGATTCCGGAGAACTTCCCTAGTACCCAGTTTCTCTCTATCCTCATGACATCTCCCTCTATCAGGAAATAGATGAGATCTCCATGAGTAAACTGGGCATGAGGGGTGGGCAATGGAGGGTTGGGGATAGGGGATGAGAACATAAGGGAACAGGATGGTCGAGCTGGAACAGGCATGGAGTGGGAAAGCAAAGAAAGAGATATCATGATAGAGTAAGTTTAAATTTTAAATAACATTATTTTTTATTTATTTAGCCCCTGTACAGTTTCATTCATGTATATAATATTTTCCTTATTGATCTGGAAAAAAATAACCTTAATAGAAAAATGGAAAAATGAAGTAAAACTGGTTGTAAAAGTGTTCATAAAATCCATTGAAATTGTATCAATAAAGAAAGATAATTGATGCTCTTGCTTGAATGACAAAAAAATAAAATAAAAAATAAAAATGTTATATGGTGATATTTTTCTTTTGTACCAAAATGTTAATTGTATGTTAATAAATAAAGTTGCCTGGGGGTCAGAGCTATTAGCAAGCCATAGGAAAGCAGGGCAGTGGTGGTATATGCTTGTGATCACAGCACTTGGTAGACAAAGCTAGATAAGTCTCTGTGTGTTCAGGGATACAGCCAGCATTGGATA
>CABHPR010076751.1:7145-18212 GCA_902168415.1 Peromyscus melanophrys
GAGATCAGGGGCAGAGTACAGAGATCAGGGGCAGAGTACAGAGATCAGGGGCAGAGTACAGAGATCAGGGGCAGAGTACGGAGATCAGGTGGCAGAGTACGGAGATCAGGGGCAGAGTACGGAGATCAGGGGCAGAGTACGGAGATCAGGGGCAGAGTACGGAGATCAGGGGCAGAGTATGGAGATCAGGGGCAGAGTACGGAGATCAGGGGCAGAGTACAGAGATCAGGTGCTCTGGGCTGTTCTGTATGGCAAATGTGTTGCTAATAAAACACTGATTGGTCAGTGGCTAGGCAGGAAGTATAGGCGGGACTAACAGAGAGAATAAAAAGAGCAGGAAAGCAGAAGGAGACGCTGCCAGACGCCGCCAGGACAAGCAGCATGTAAAGATGCCGGTAAGCCACGAGCCATGTGGCAAGGAACAGGATTATAGAAATGGATTAATTTAAAATATAAGAACAGTTAGCAAGAAGCCTGCCACGGCCATACAGTTTGTAAGCAATATAAGTCTCTGTGTTTACTTGGTTGGGTCTGAGCGGCTGTGGGACTGGCAGGTGAAAGAGATTTATCCTGACCGTGGGCCAGGCAGGAAAACTTAAGCAACAATCAGGGGCAGAGTACGGAGATCAGGTGGCTAGGGACGCCGAAGTGGAAATCCTGTGCGTACAGTGTGGGGAAAGGCAGGAGGACAGGGAAGTGAGTTATGGACAGAGGAAGTGAAGGCAGCTGTGAGATGGGGTGAGGTGAGATGCAGGGGAAGGCGAGGCCTGGCACAGATGCCTGGCAGGCACAGGAGGAACCAGGAAGGGTTCTGCTGCCACCCTTACTAGTCTCAGACTGGCCCTTAGCAAAGGGGCATGGCCACAGTGAGGCTCCAGGCCAGGCTGTGGCAATGTACAAAAGGCAAGCCCATGGCAGAGTTCTCTCCCTGTGCAGTTCAAAATGAGAATGGCCTCAAAAGGGCTCATGCATTTGAGCAGCTGGAGTGATGGCCATTCTTATTTGTCAGCTGACTACATCTGAAATGGACTAAAACCCAAGCAGCTGAGTACGTAGACCTGTGAGTCCCAGCCTAGGAGGGTGTCAGCAGTTAAAGGAAGGGCTTTAAATGTGAAAGAGTGAGATCCTGTAACTTGGGATGGGGAGATGTGAGAGGACCCTATTGGAGCTGAGGACTTTGAACCCTGATTCTCAAGTGTTTATCTTACCCGAGGAAGTATTCTCCCCACCCTCAGCAGATGTATTACCACCCCAACACCCCGAAATACTGCCTTTATGCCTTTGACTGAAGAAATTAATCCTTCATTGTCTGATAAACCAGCAATGACTTTGTCTGAAGGAGATGCCAGGCAACACAATACTGATGTCCCTCAGGGCTGACCAATGGTTGCCTCTGGACCTACAACCAGACTTAAGGCTAAGCGGGCTCCTAGAGAGGAGATAGAAAGTGCAGTCCACGAGGAGGTGCGCTACATTACTAAAGAGCTTAATGAGTTTACTAGTTCACTCAAGCAGAAGTCTGGGGAATACGTGCGGGAATGGATTTTATTTGTTTTTGTTTTTGTATTTTCAGGACAAGATTTCTCTGTACAGCCATGGCTGTCCAAAACTAGTTCTGTAGAGCAGGCTGGCCTCAAACTCACAGAGATCTGCAGGCCTCTGCCTCCTGAGTGCTGGGATTAAAGCTGTGTGCCATTACTGCCTGGCAAGGGAATGGATTTTAAGGGTGTGGGATAAGGGTGGAAGGAACATAAAACTGGATCAGGCTGAGTTCATTGATATGGGCCAACTGAGTGGAGATTCTAGATTTAATATGGAAGCTCGCACAGTTTAAAAAAGTGTCAAAAGTTTGAGTGGTTGGCTGAAGCATTTGTCAAAAGACGACTACTGAAAAGAAGCTGGAGATGCCTGATATCCCTTGGCTTAGTGTTGATGAAGGCATTTTCAGGCTCAAGGAAGTGGAAATGCTAGAGTGGGTATGCTGTGTAAAACCTAATCCTCCACGATGGGAAGGCCCAGAAGACATGGCCTTCACTGTCTAAGATGCAAAATGGTGAGATGTCCCAGCACATCGGAAGAGGTTTGTTGCCACCCTTTTCCTTGTGCCAGACCTTAGCTTGGAAGAATTAGATACAGTGCGTTTAACTGGGCCTGGAAGTGGCAAGGCCAGGTGGCAGCATGGAATTGCCAAAGGCAAGGTGATCTGGTTATTGTAATGGTCAGCACAAAGTAACTTTTATGGCGGCATGACTCACATATGGACCTTTGGTGCTGGCTAATCAGTCCTGGTGTTACTAGGCATGAAGCAGATAAGAAACCTACTGCATTTCTCTTTGATCTGAATAAGCAGAAACATTCTCAAATGAAAGAAAGTCTACACTGGACCATGGCAAAGGGAATCTCAGCCTGTGAACCAGTTTCCAGACTGGAGCCAGTTTGCAGATCCGGAACCTCTTGAATGCAGGGATGGCCAGGTTCCCCTGAGGAAGGAACTTGACAAATACCTAAGAGTTTCACTGTTAGCCTTTCTCCAGTCCTTCCCAGAGGGATCTGCAGCCTTTTACAAGGGGAACTGTACACTGGGGGAAAGTAACAATCAGACTTTCCAGGGTCTGTTGGATACTGGTTGAGTTGATGCTGATTCCAGGAGACCCCAAGAAACACTGTGGCCCTCCAGTTAAAGGAGGGGCTTATGGAGGTCAGGTGATTAACGGAGTTTTTCTAAAGTCTGACTCACACAGGTGCAGGTGTCCCTGAATGCATCCTGTGGTTATTATCATGTGATCCAGCAGACCCTGATGCCCTTAACATGCTAAGAAATGAAGAGCTGTGTTAGGAGGGGTGACTGATCCAGATTACCAAGGGGAAATTGGATTCTTCTCCACAGTGGAGGTCACAAAGATTATGTGTGGGGTGTAGGCGATTCTTTAGGGTAACTGTCTCTTGGGGCTACCATGTCCTTTGATTAATGTCAATGGGAAGCTACAACAGCCTAATCCAGGCAGGATGACAAAGGGCACAGACCCTCCAGGAATGAAGGTATGGGTCACTCCTCGAGGAAAGGAGCCAAGGCCTGCTGAAGTTGCTTACTGAGGGTGGAAGAAATACAGAATGGGTAGTTGGGAAAGATAGTTATAAATACCAGCTAAGGGTATCTGACCAGTTGTAGAAACAAGGATTATAATTAACATTAGTGTTTCCGTCCTATACAGATATTTATGCTTTCTTTCTTCAATTTCTTTACCATGAAATATAACATCAGCTGGGCAGTGGTGACACACGCCTTTAATCCCAGCACTCGGGAGGCAGGCGGATCTCTGAGTTCCAGGCCAGTCTGGTCTACAAAGCAAGTTCCAGGACAGCCAAGACTGTCACACAGAGAAACCCTGTCTTGGGTGGGAGAGGGGAAGGATGTCTCTCAAGGGATATTGCAACCTATTTGAGACTGTATGTGGGATAGTTATATCATGTTAGGCGTAATTCTCACCTGGTTATTATTTTCATCCGGAAATTAAGCATAACATGAGGAAATATGGTTATATGTTGACAAGGGGTGAACTTGTGATGGCTATTCTTGTTCTCAACTTGATCACTGCCCGGCTAGGGATTTTTTCTTTTCTTTTCTTTTCATTTTTTTTTTCTTTTTTTTCATTTTTCTTTTTTTGGTTTTTTGAGACAGGGTTTCTCTGTGTAGCTTTGGCACCTTTCCTGAAACTCACTTGGTAGCCCAGGCTGGCCTTGAACTCACAGAGATCCACATGCCTCGGCCCCTTAGTGCTAGGATTAAAGGCGTGCGCCACTACCGCCCGGCTGGGATTTTTTCTTAATTAAATCATTTGAAAAAGGAAGACCCAAATTTAATCTGGGCCACACCTTCTCCTGGCAGCCTCTAGAGGGACATGGAAGAAGGGAGCTTGTTCCTTGCCTGCTCTTTCCCAATCTCACCAGCAAGTCCATTCCTTCACTGGCATTGGAGCCCACTTTTTTGGGATTCTGGTGTATACAAAGACCAGATGAGACACCCAGCCTTGTGGACTGAACAACTACTGGACTCTTAGACCTTCCATTGGTAGATGGCCATTGCTGGACTAGCTGGACCAGACTGTAAACCATTTTTTTTAAAAGATTTATTTATTTATGTATGTGAGTGCTTTATTTGCATGTATGCCTGCAAGACAGAAGAGGCTATCAGATCCCACTATAGATGTTGTGAGCCTCCATGTGGTTGCCAGAAATTGAACTCAGGTCCTCTGGAAGAGCAGCCCATGCTCTTAACCACTGAGTCATTTCTCCAGCCCCTGTCTGTAAACTATCCTGAGAGAGAGAGACAGAGAGAGAGACAGAGAGAGAGAGACAGAGAGAGAGAGACAGAGAGAGAGAGAGACAGAGACAGACAGAGACAGAGAGACAGAGACAGAGAGACAGAGACAGAGAGACAGAGACAGAGAGACAGAGACAGAGAGACAGAGAGAATATCATTCTATAAGTTCTGTTTCCTTGTAGAACCCTCATGGTTGTGTTTTACAATGTGAACTCTCAGCTGCTACTCCAGTGCCATGCCTGCCTGCCTGCCTGGCACCATGCTTTCTGCCATGATGGTGATGGACTCCTATCCCTCTGGAACTGTAAACCCCAAATAAACTATTTCTTCTACAAGTTGCCTTGGTCATGATATCATATCACAGTAATAGTGTCAGGTCTAAAAGAAACTCAGGACAAATAGCTAACTGTAGTTCCTACTACAGTTATATATATCACCTTTAATCCTAGCACTCAGAAGGCAGAGGCAGGCAGATGTTTGTGAGTTTGAGGCCAGCCTACAGAGCGAGTTCCAGGACAGCCAGGGCTACACAAAGAAACCCTGTCTGGAAAAAGAAAGAAAGAGAGAGAGAGAGAACCTTGAGACTCAGAGAGACTTTGAACTTTTAAATTGTGTTAACACTGTAAAAGATGATTGGACGTCTGAAGATGGACTAAATGCATTTTCATTATGATATGGCCACAAAACTATGGGGCCAAGGAGTGAAATGTGGTGGTTTGAATGAGAATGGCCCCCATAGGCTTGTATATTTGAATAGTTAGTCCCCACCTAAAGAACTGTTTGGGAAGGATTAGGAGGTGTGGTCTTGTCAAAGAAGGTGTGTCACTGGGGGCAGACTATGAGTTTTCAAAAGCCCCACCCATTTCCGGTTAGCTCTCTCTGCCTCATGGTTGTTTCTCAGTTGCTGCTCCAGTATCATGGCAGCCTATCTGCTGCCATGCTCCCAGCCACGATGGTCATGGACTCTATCGTCTGAAACTGTAAGCCCCAAGTAAACTGTTCCTGGCACCTCCTTCTTGGTGCTCCCCTGAAATGACTCACATGAAGGAACCTGGCACAATCTGGCACAATAACTAATAGCAATTTGCTGAGATAGTTCACTGGATAAAGGCACTTGCTACCAAGCGTTACAACCTGAGGTCCAACCCTGGAACCCACATGTTTGAAGGACAGAACTACCTATGATGGCCACATGTGTAACCATACACGTATACAACAATAAATAAATATAATAAAATATTATGGCTCTTGTTTGGCTCTACTCCTTGTTGGCTTGCTCTGTCCAGATGCTATGAAATGCCCTTCTTTTATGACACAGACATTTGAGGGAACCAAGGCTGAACAAAGGATTTAAATAGCCAGATGACACCATTGCCATTTCCTCAAGTGCCAAGAAGAGACCAGGTGTTCCCAAGCACCACCCAGCACCTCACAGAGCACAGGGTCAGGCCGAGCCCTCCCTGTAGCATTCTGATGATACTGCCCATCACCTCTTCCCAGCTCTCAGCACAGAGGACCTACCTTGTCAGCAATATCCTCCTCTGGGCACTCCACAGGCTCTGGGGGAGGGTCCTCCAGGGCCTCCATGGTCAGAGCCCCCGACTGGTGCAGATACCTACAGAAAAGACCCAACAGCAGAGGGAAGAATGGAAAAACCCACACGATAAGCTCTTCAAACAAGAGTGCTTCCAAGTCCCTCTGAAAGGCAGACACCAGCATCACAGAGCACATGCCCTCCCCAACTCCTGGGGGGCAGTGTTCTCCTGATCAAAGCACCAAGAAGGGGTGTCCCTGGGCCAATCATTCAGCATTACCAAGGGGCTGGGAACAAGCAGATTGCGCTCCGGAGCTTGAGTCTTCCTAGAACTCTTTGGAGCCTATCAGCATAACCTTTCCCCTGCCAGCTGAGGGGACAACAGGGTACTTTGGACCAGGGTGCAATAAAACACATCATTCCTCACCATGATATGAAATAATCTCAAATCCACCAGAGGTCCATCAAATATTAATTTAGGATCTTGACTCCTGTATAGTATACCTACATGTGTGTGATTTTTTTTTCTTTTGAGATGAGGTCTTTCCTTCTTTTTTTTTTTTGGGGGGGGGGGGAGAGACAGGATTTCTCTGTGTAACTACCCTAGCTGTCCTGGAACTCACTTTGTAGACCAGGCTGGCCTCGAACTCACAGAGATCCACATGCCTCTGCCCCCTGAGTGCTAGGATTAAAGGCGTGCGCCACCGCCACCGCCACCGCACAGCCGAGATGAGGTTTTTCTTGCTATGTAACACAGACTGGCCTCAAACTTGAAATCTTCCTGCTTTAGCTTCCTGATTGCTGTGGGCCACTGTGCCCAGTTCTACATACATTTTATATTTGTTCTGAGACATGTCTTGCTGTGTTGGTTGGCTAGTCTGGAATTCGCCATGTAGACCAGGCAGGCCTCAAATTCAGAGATTTATTCATTTATTTATTAACTTGCCTCTGCTGGGATTAAGGTATGCACCACCACATCCAGCTTCTACCAACAATCTTGACGCTTGGTTTCCAGTGCGCCCTCTGTAGTACTGAAAGTTAAGGGTCCTGAGGTCACTCCGGTCACACCTTGGGTCACAGGTGGAGCTTAGTACAGATGAACTAGGGAAGAACCCAGGTACAGTCCTCTGGGGCACCAGTGTCAGGTCAAGGCCCAGACACCAGCCCTGCAGTCTCATGGAACCCCAAGGACCCCTCACTGTGCTCTTGGCAGGGCCACTCCTCAGCTGCAGATGCCTGGGCAGGTGTTCAGCAAATGGACACTTGCTTGTGGTTCAGACTCACTTGCTGAATTGTGGTCAGTCTAATTCGGCAGCGGTCCCCACACCTTTCAGGGCACTTGTACAGAGTGGCAGCAAAGCTGTATGTTGAATTTGTCCCACACTAGGGGTCAGGTTCTAAACTTGACGGCCTGATGCTCAGAACTGTGTGACCTTGGGAAAGCATTCAAGCTCGCTGAGCCTTCGCTTATGAAATGGGGAACAATCTGCAGGCAAGTAAGGGGTTTCAGTGAGTTTTCAACAAGGGTATTTTATAGACAGCTTTGGTAAGGACTCCACAGACTGAGGATTCAGCTGTGGCCACTTTATCAGTGAATGAAGCTGTTTCCTTTCTCACTGACTGAGCTTATACATTTCCTTTTTTTTTTTTCCCCCTCATGAATATTTTAGGGGGAAAAGGAAGCAAGCTCCTTTACCCTGGGACCATAAGCCCATGCACAATGAAAGAGCCATTTTCTTCTAGACCTGCTCTGGTGTTTCCTCAGATTCTCAAAAGGGTGCTGACCAGCACTGTGTTCTCGGTCAGTCCCTTCTCTTAAACAGGACCTTGACCTCAATTTCATGTCACTCCCCAGAAAGGAAACTGCCCACCCTAGACCCTAGAGGCCACCCTGGTCAGGGGCCAAGGCCTGGGCCTATCTCAGGAGAGGGAACATGCTGTCCCTAAGCACCCAGTGTGTGATCTCTTGGTGAAGCTGAGGTTGTCTAGCATGGGGAGTGTGGCTTATTTAATCCCCACCAAGAAGAAGGGCTCTTCCTTTAACTCTACTCAAGAACCCCCAGGAGAAGGGGCTGTGGCCAGCAAGAGGAACATGAGTTCTGGGATGCCCCAGACCCATATTTTGCCCAAGGGGTGGAAATAATATCCCTGCTGTGAATTCCACTGGGTCAACTCTGTGCCAGATGCTTCAGGGGAAGGCCACTTCCATAAACAGGGACAGGGAGGGAACAGCTTCATGGACACAGCCAGGTCACAGAGTCACAGCTAGACACTGCAAAATACCCATCTTAGCCACAATGCATAAAGGGTTGGACATTCTGCAACATGAATTACAGGACAGCCATTCTGTGTTTCCTGAGAATTCTAGGGACAGAATTAAGGGCACAATAGCAGCGGAATAAAATCTGCACGTATGCTTTGACATTCTTCAGGTACACTACAGGATGTACTTTTGATCCATAAATTAACTACGAACATGAAACCTGAGTTTTGATGCAACAAATACATTTGTCAAGGAAAATTCTCAGAGACTATTTCAAAGGGTCAAACTTCACTGCCCAAGCCTTCTCAAGCCATGAGATTCTTCTGACCCTTTGGGCAGATTTTCTCTAGACACAAAGCCTAGCAGCTGCCCCTGGCCTGTCAAGATAATAGCGAGGGAGGCCGAGCTCACTTCAGACGGTTCCTCCAGCCACCGCTTGTTCGGAAGGATGTGAACAGGGCGCCCAAGCCATTCCTTGTGGTACTGTAACTAAGTACAGCTGGATGGCTATGACATTACTATGAGCTCAGTGCCCTTCTTGAAGAGGTCAGACCAGACAAGGTCAAGTGCAGATACTGCCTGTTTCCCGCAGGCCCAAGCTGCCAGGAGGCCACTGCTCCAGAACGCGGGGATGTAAAGGCATGGCAAGACAGTCCTACTAGAGACGCTAGTAGATGCTTCTAGGTGAGGGCTCACCTTTACTTTGTCCTCATAGTTAATGAGAGAGGGCTTGCAACAGGACTCATGAAATTTTTCTTTTTCTTTTCTTTTTAAAAAGGTTTTGGGACTTGAACCCAAGGCCCGTGCATGTTAGGTATGCACCCTACATTCCCAGAACTTTTTAAAAATTTTGAGATACAGTCTGTGTTGAATCTTCTGCCTCAGTCTCCCAAGTAGTTGTGAATCCAGGCCTGCAGCAGCAGAACCAGCTAAAAGTCTCTTTAGAAGCAAAGAAAATATCTCGAAAGCTTCCACAGAAAGAAAAGCCATAAAGAAACAAAGAAGTTAGATTTAGTAGCAACTCCAGTACCAAAGGCTGTGACCACTGACTCCAGAAAAATTTAAGGAAAATTCACAACCTTGACACAAACTAACCAAAGGACACTCCCAAGGTGTCCAAGGTCTCAAATTTTACCCCATTCCTTCCCTTCTCAGGAAGCCCACAGGAAGATATGCAAAACAAAAAGGGGTAAGACTGGAGCAGGCTGAGGCAAGGAACTGGAGGACTCAATCTCTGAAACAAAGAATTCATGGGGTGTGGGAGGACATGCCAAGTCCCTAGCTGTGAAGCCAGGAGATACCTGTACAAACAGGAGGGATGCTCCCCCATGGCCCCAGGAGAGGGCTGGGCAGTGAAGACAGACTAGAGACTCAGAAGACAACAGAGCCGGGCGGTGGTGGCACACGCCTTTAATCCCAGCACTCAGGAGGCAGAGCCAGGTGGATCTCCGTGTGTTCGGGGCCAGCCTGGTCTACAGAGTGAGTTCCAGGACAGGCACCAAAGCTACACAGAGAAACCCTGTCTCAAAAAAAAAAAAAAAAAAAAAAAAAAGACTACGATGGAAGAGCGTAAAGGTGACCACTAACTCAGCAGCAGCAGCAGCAGCAGCTGGTCTTAGGGAGGAATACAGTACTACTATCTGAGCCTGGCCATAAGGATGGAGGCTGGCAGCATCTCAGACCTGAACACTGACGTCAGTGAAGACTGTCCCGGAGCCAACCGGAGGGCAGAAGCACAACTCACCTTTTACAGCAGGACGCCGACAGCAGCCTAACCCCAAAAACAGAAGCTGGCCTTCAAGACTCTAACAAGGCCAGCTGTGGTGGCGCACATCCTTAATCTCAGCACTCGGGAGGCAGACGCAGGCGCATCTCTGAGTTTGAGGCCAGCCTGGTCTACAGAGTGAGTTCCATGACAGCCAGGGCTATGCAGAGAAACCCTGTCTTGAAAAGCAAAACAAAACAAAAAACAAAACCCCAAACCAATCCCCCGCCCAAAAAAACCTCCAAGACCCTAGCAAGACCTATTCCCCCACCCTCTCTTCTTTCCACGGGAGCCACTGGGCTGGTAAGACCATAGGCTGGGCAGACAGCCACCCAGAGCCAGCTCTGAGAGACTGACTCCTAGAGCAGGCACAGGGAGACTGCAGGCCACTCCAGCCCTTACAAGGAGACTGTGAGGGCAGAGGGAACACAGAAGCTGCTATCAGCTCCAGCTCCAGGTCTAAACCCACAGCCCTAGAAATTCCTCTCTAGGAACCTCACCCCTCAAATGCTTTCTATCCCAAACCATGAAATATAACTTGAAAGTTTGAATTAATAAAAAAACCTGGACAAGAATATCTTCTAAAATGTTTTTCAGAAACTGTGACTACCAGGACATTTCATAAGATTTTCAGCAAGTGATCGAGGCTCTGCCTACCTTGCCACCTTCCTGCTGGAGAGCCGCTTGGCTGGGCTGTGCAAAAACCAAACAAACAGGAAAATAGTGTCAGGAGCAGACAGAAGGACAAGAGGAAACAGGAAACTTGGGCTGGGGAGATAGCAGGGCACAGGCATGCAGCCCCTTGCTCCAGACAAGCCACATGCACAGAACACCCTCTGCAAGGCAGAGGACATGCATGGCACCTTTTGTAAAGTCTTCACCAAGTCTCATCGGTCCGTCCCTAAGACCTCAAAAGCAACCAAGCAGGCCACAGTACCCAGCCAAGCCCAGGGCCTAAACCCACCAGCTGACGGCACCTGGGTCCACATCATTGGCTACTGTCATGTCTCCAGTGCTGCTGAAGCCATGAGCCCAGCTGACTGGCTATCACACAGGCCCTCCTATGATAGGAGGGCCTGTAATCACTTTTGCTTGGGTCCTGACACTTCACACTCCAAATATCTGTAGGATGAGGATTTAGAAACCCTTCCTTGAGCCACCCTGGAGCAGTAACACAGACCACT